>BMAO01015876.1:0-20832 GCA_019973975.1 Trichonephila clavata
CGCTCTCGCTCGTCCGATCTCCCGCTCACACTCTCACTGAGAAACTCAACGCTCGTTTCTTAATACACTTAATCACTGCCAGGCGGTGCCCACTGCGCATGTTCAAACAGCACCTGCTTTTAATAAAACACTTGTAGTTTTTGTTCTAATGAACGGAAAATAATAATCTTGGTATTTTTATAAAGTTAGTAAAATAACCTATAAAATAAGACCTAAAAAAATGTCAACTTTTGGCGAAATTCACAATTTTTGGGTAGTTGAATACCTTAAAACACGTATAACAGAAATAGTAATCCTTTCAAACACGACTACATAAAAATTACATCTAATAAACTAAGAAATGTATGTGTGTGTGTGTGAATAAGAGAGTATGAAGAAGTGTCACATTGGTTATGCTAACTAACAAATGGTTCAAAATCAAATTTGTATAATGATACGAAATATATTGTTACAATATCATGGATCTACCTTTAACGTTTGTACCGTGAATTCGGTACCGCCCTTTATATCAAAGACATGCTAAAATTTTGGATGCTAACGTGTTGTGCATATTGGTGTTAGCTTAGCTGTCCAATTTTTGACTCTAACTTGGAGAATCTTGACTGTCAACCAAGACGAAAACTGGGGTGCCTGTCAGACTATATCCCAATGCAAATAAAGCATCAAAGGAGTTAACCCCTTAAGCGCGGTTAATTTTTTTTTTTTTGTTGCTCAAAATGTTCCTAAACAGACACATTTTTTATTGCATATAACAAAGTATAATACTTAACAGAATGCGAACATGGAAAAATTTTATTTCAGTTTTCTATTTTAAAATTTTTACACGATTTTTCATTTTTTAGTTTTAGAACGCAAAACCTCCTAAATGTTGGATTTTATAAGTACACTCTGCATTCTATGAAGAATGTTCCATGTATATTTTAAAATAATTTCATTCATATTTAAAAATATTTCATATTCGTACCTCTTTCTCAAAGGGTTGAGGATATTGTGTGTATGTCCATATATATGCGCACAACAGTTTGAAGCATGGTGTAACACTCAGTCTTACGCACTATAAGGATTAAAATACGAGCAAATTAAACATAGGAAGAAGAAAATATAAGTGTCCGTACAGCGTACAGTCAAACCATTTAAGGGGGTTCACCCATTTGACGTCCTGTTTTTTAAGCATTTTTAGAGAATGTCTTTTGATGACCCGTAAAAAGATAGAACTTTAAGTTTTTTATCATTTATTTATATGTATTTTTAGAATACATATTAATGTTTAGCGAAAAATATCCATTAGAATGTAAGTTATGGAGATCTGAACACACCCTCTTTGAAAAAATGTACGCTCACTTCCTGCATGATTCCGGCTGATTAGCTTATTTGAAATAAAAATAAATTATAGTTTAAAAAAACTAAAAACACACGCTTTTATAGTGAATCGAATGAAAAAGTAAAACGATAATTATTAATATAAGAATAAAATGATTAACGAGAAAATTAATGCCATTGGTGTCAAAGCGTGGAATGCTTCATATCCATTGTTATAATTTCTTACTAGTTCTATTCCGAAATACTGAGTTAGAGTAAAAATGTAGTACAAAGCACCTCCACGATTTTACCCCAGTGACATTAATTTTCTCGTTAATCATTTTATTCTTATATTATTATTTTTGACTTTTTCGTTCGATTCGCTATAAAAGAGTGTTTTTTAGTTTTTTTAAACTATAATTTATTTTTTCCTTTTTTAGTTCGATCTACATTAGAACAGTGTTTTTTTAGTTTTTCACACTATCAAATCACTATCAATCACACTGTTAAATATATTCTTATTTGGTATATGGAGCCGAGGAAGGAGAAAAGTAGCTGCTGGAATTAGTCTTCCTCTCCAATAGATATTAATTAATAGGTCTGAAGGGTATCTATTATCTCCGTTTAAGGGGGCTCGGATGAGTCCCATATCGTTATATTTCAAAAATTCCATCTCTGTAGATACAGGTCAAATCAAAGTGTTTTAAGAAGAAATATTAAGTGTCAATCGTATTATCACCTTTTAAACGTATTGCCATAATATTAATTCGTATCATCACTTCTAAACGTATTACTTTGCAAAAATAAAAAAAAATATTTAACAGTTAGAACATAAATAATTTTTTTCATGCATGAGTGTTTTTTTATTTCCATTTTCAGGAAAACTAGACAATTGTTTATATTTTGGTAAGAAATAGCTGACGCACCCAACCTACCCTTGCTCATATAAAGAACACCTTTTTGATTGTTTTATTTCTAAACAACAAGCATGTATTCGTTTTAGGGGTTGCAGCTTAATCTTTTGCTCAATTTATCTGGAATTAGTAGCCAAATCTTGAAATGGTACATGGAAATAGTCGCCAAATCTGAAAATGGTATATGCAATAAGTTGCCAAATCTAGAAGTATATGGAATAGTGCCAAATCTAGAAGTATATGGAATTAGTCGCCAAATCAGGATATCGTTATTCCTGATGTCCTGATGAGGAAAATGGAATAAAATTATGAAATAATTGTATTGTCATCGGTCTTTGACAAGTGTGCAAACTTTCAAATTAATCTGACCTTTTAAAGTGGGTAAAAATCGAGTTCAAAGATTCCGTTACATGCAAGTGGGACTTATAAAAACGTGTTAAAAATTAACGGCGTCTTAATCTATAAGCTTAAATGATCAGAATGGACTACACTCAATTGAAAATATCAAAAATTGTATTTTTGGTAGACCTCTGAAGAAAACGTTTCGAATTTCAAGGGTTTTGTTTGTTATGTTTTTGATATAAAAAATAGAAATATTTTGAACTTTAAAATGATTGTAGTCCATTTGGTTCGTCTATATGTGCTGAGTCTACCTTATAAATTTGAAGTCTCTCATTCGGTCAAACCGTTCTTTAGATATGATGGAGGAAAGTTTGAAAAACAAAGTTTTGAGAAAAACGCGTTTAAAGTTTCAAGTCCGATTAAAACAATGCAAATCAAAATTTACCCTCAATCGGCGATGCCTGGTGGCAAATACTAAAACAAGTTCGGAGAAATATTCATTAACTATAGACATTTTCTTTTAAACCCTTACAAACTTATATGAACGTATATTTGCATAAAAGGGTCAATGGTATCAAGTCGACCGTACACAATATTCCCAACCTTCGATTGCCAACTCAGTACTTCGAACAGCTGCTCTTCTAACATCTCCTTCTTTATAACGACTTCGAATTCTAAAAAAATCACTTTACCACCGTATTCTAGACATGTTAAAAAAGCAATTTATGGGATTTTTTTTTTTTTTTGAATTTTTGATTCCATTACATGAGTGAACCCCTTAAGAGGTTGACCCGTGGAACGCCGGCATTCTATATATATTTATGTGAACTGAGCACTATAGATTCTTCACAGCAGAAGAAAATTAAGTCACGTAATACCCTTAATTTGAAAAAAAAAGTATTAAATTCTTTTTTTGTGTGTGTGAAATTTTGTAATAAATTATTCAAATATTTATTTTCAAACACTTATTAGGCAACAATGTGCCTTAACTATTATGCATCGAAGTTTTATCAAAACTTTAATCTCAAGGAACATTTTGTATTAATGATATGCGAATAATTTCCTTTTATGCATGGCTAATGCAATTTAAACATGTCCCCAATAGCCCCAGTGGTACTTCGTTATGTTAATAAGAATTCAATCAATTAATAAAGTAAGTTTAAAAGCCTATTCTATGAATAAATGAATAATAAATTATGCGAATAAATTTAGTACTTAATTTAATATCAAAACTTAAATAAGTAATGATATTAATACTAAAACTAATAATGTTACATCATTTATTCAAAGCAATTAAATTAAATTTTTAATCATTATGATTATAAACGACACATTTGAAAATGTTTTGTATGTCTAGTAAAAGTATTAGGGGTGGGTAAAAATGTTTAGGATGTTAAGACTCTAAATACTCCTTAAGAATATTTTTACAAGAAATTTCCTTAAGGCTACACAGTACCAATTGTAACGGTTAAACCCTAACTGTAATGGATTATATTTGGGCTTCTAATAATCCTCTAGGGAAAAGTACTCTTTTTAACAGGGATTTTAGCTCAAAAACGCTTCTATTTAAGTGCTAGTCGTGGAGTAGGGGAGATGATGGTTGAAAATTGATCCTAAGCAGAAAGAATAGTGGTAGGGACCAGTAATATTAATTCCAGTAGGAAGGATTCGGAGAAGGGGAAATCGTCCACCTTACGGATGACGATTAAACAAGTTGGTAGCAAGAGCTTTCCCGGGAATTGATAAGATAAATGTTTATTGTTTAAAAAAAGATTAATAAGTTTCTGATTACTCCTCGGGTTTAGTTAGCAATGTGTATTCTCATTAATTCTCATAAGTGTCAGTGGCTAAATAAAAGTAGTTAATTTTAAATAATGTATGTTTCTTATTGGATCCCTCTCACACCCGCGGACGAAAAATCGCGATTAAACTTCAAGAATACCTATTTTTGTTTGTATTTTCTTGTGGCCCATATCATAGCGAAGCATGCCACCGAATTTCAGATCTGATAACCAATTAGTTTTTAAGATATTATGGGTTTTCTCAGCTTAGGTTTTGTTTTCGGTTTCGTTTTAAAGCATTTTTCCACTCTTAACTTGAATTAATTCAAAATATTTTTTAACACAATCAACTCTTTCAGTGCGAAATCGTAATTAATTTAAATTTTAATTACTATAATCATTCCTTTTTGCTTATGTTTTGAGTTTTTTGAGTTCTCATAGTTAATTCATATTGATTTCAAGGCCACAATTTTTGTTTTAAAAAATAGTTAATATTACTTAGAAACTTTATCATAAATTCTTTCCTGTTGAGAAAATGCCATGACCAAAACGTTCTCAGCATGCTATGACAAACAATATTTCGAAGGGATGGAATACTACTGAAAATGATGTATCTAAAAATCATCCCTCAGCTGATACAAGCATTCTACCATTTAAGTACCGAATACAAATATTCTGGATTCTAGTATTGCTGATAAAATTAAATATATCCATGATGTACCAAACTACATTATAGTAAACATATTGTAGCTCTATATTTTAGTGTTTTAAAGTTGCACAACAAAAGGTCAAACCTTCTAAACTGTGTGTCCAAAATTAAAACTGAAGAAAATTAAATATTTAACACATACAAACCTGGTGATCTTTAGCTTAAGTTAGTATACTTATTATTTTTTACATAAATGCTTTGTATTTCAAAACTTTTCTGAATTTATTAGGTTAAGGTAAGCTGAATAATATATATCGTCGTAACAAATGCTATGCTATCAATATTATGCGAAAATATATTTTGAATTAAAAAAAGGTTTGAAGTCAGATTTAATTAAAGTAGTATTTTATTGTAGAAAATACATTTAAAAAAACAACATATTTTTTAAAAAAAGTAGAGCTTTTTCAGCATTATAAGTTTTTATTTTATGCTTTTTTCCACTTTAAATGCGTTTTTTTTTAACTTTTAATTTTAGAGATATAAGTGTTTTCTAATTTTAAAAGGCTTTTTTTTCGGTTTAAGATAGTCTTGAAATTTTCTGTACATACTTCAAAACGTATGTTGTATAAAAGTTAGTATGGATTTAGGACTGGGATCTCTAGTTATTTTTTGAGAAAATGCTAAACTTATATTTAAAAACAATTTGTATTTTCCCCGGGTTTAGCTAGAAAAATAGTTACTAAAAATCAAAAATAGAACAGATTTTCAAATCCATACTAACATTTGTTTGCAATAATATAAGATACATAAAACATTTAAGAACACTAAAAATTTTTTAAAAATTCAGCATTTTATAAAAGTTTGAAAAAACTTCGAAAATTCTTCACTTTTTGAAATTGTAAGGCAATGTCTGGTCAAACTGACGTTGTTCTTTCAGAATCGACTTAATTATATAATCTGAATATCAAACATAATTTTTTTACTGTTACTGTTTCCAAAAACCTTCTTTTGAAAAAGGGTATTTACTGTGTCGCTTTGAAAAAATAAAGATTCTGTACTAAAATAAAAATTGTTGGTTACCAAATTCGTCATTTAATGTGTTATAGGGTAGCTACTCCGAGAGGGTTAAATTAACGTAAATTAATGTAATTTTTTAAAGCCAATTTTAAGAAATACTTTAGTTTCCTAATTTATCAAAGATTCATCGATCTTGAATCTGGATAATAATAATAATAAAAATGCTTGCGTGTATCAGTGTGAACACGCGGTAGAAGTTAACTTCTTTGGCTTATATGTAATGAATTGTATAATTAAGTTTTATTTTAAAGTTATCTTATATATATAATTAATACATTTATTATTATCATTATTATGTAAAACTTTTTTTCAGGTTCTGTAATCTCGCATACGCTTAGCTGGCGTTTTTTACGTGTCGCGTTGATATCTTGACAAGGTAATCCGACCAATTCATGCGAACAATTTAAATTGTCATCAGCTAGTAAAATTTCATCAACTTGATGATGAACAACTGAAGAAGAATCACTAGTCGATTGAAGGTAAATTTTTTCCTGGCTCTGTAATCTCGCATACGCTTAGCTGGTGTTTTTTACATGTCGCGTTGATATCTTGACAAGGTAATCCAACAAATGCATGCGATTTATTTAAATTATCATCAGTTTGTAAAATTCCATCATTTTGATGATGTACAACTGAAGGAGAATCACTAGTTGATTGAATGCGAACTTTTTTCCGGGCTCTGTACTCTCGCATACGCTTAGCTGGTGTTTTTTTACCTTCGAGGTTCTTTTGCTGCGCTTTTGTAATATCTGATGCCTTGTCTGGATTAAGAATCTGACTGACTTGAGAATCATGACGGTGATGAACATCGATTGGAACGATTACAACGTGTTTCTGACTATTTTTTTTACTTGGAATAGCATTCTCAGTAGATTCTGCTATTGTAACATCTGGAAATTAATTAATTGCATTACAGTAAATTATATAGGTCATAATACTTTTTTGTAGAACTTTTAATTTAAAATTTAGAATTAAACAATCTATTGATTCAAATTTCCTTCAATATTTTTTATGAAATGTGTGGAATCATACCTATATATGAAAATTAACATTTATGAACTAAGGGACAATCTATTTCATCCAAATTAAAATTCTTATTTGTAATTTTTTTCGAATGAATTTATTAGTTATTCCACATTTATACCATTAATATTTGATGTAAATTATTTTTATTTGTCTAAGATAAACTAATCAATCAGTGTATAAATAAATAATTATAATTTAGTAATACTTACAGTAGATGAACGGGTTAAGATAACGAATAAAAATTTTATCCACGCCTTATTATGTTATTTTGATATAAAAAGTTTTTTATTGTATTTTAACTAATAACTTTCACTGTCAATGTTTATACATATATACTTATAGTTTACTCATATACAGCGAATATGAATCGCTGGGGGGGGGGGGTGATAGGAGTACCTAGCTCTTCCGAGCTTTAACCTCCATTCCTTAGGATTTTGGATGACTGTAATGCTTTAACTCAGCCCATCATATATGTCATATCTGTAAATTAATTATATTCTAAGAATGAAACAAATTATTTGTACCGCTTTTAGCAGTTTATTTATTGAAGCAATACTTTCAACATATAATATGTTGAATTTATACATAATTTCTTTTGTTGTTGTAAGTATAATCTAAGCAATCCGTCTTTATTTTTATGTTGCGCAACTGTGATCACAAGGAGATACAAGATGAATTCCTATCTTTTATAAGTTTTCAGGATCTCAAAATAATTTCTTTCAAATTCAAGATTTTTCTACTGTTAGACTACAGGATTTCTTCTAATATGGTTAGCAAGTTCACCCTCTGTAAAATATTTAAACATTGTAGAACAAAAACAATGCTCAACAGAAAAATCAAATTCTCACCTTTACTATATAAACCGTTTATTCATCAGGGCCTCAACAGAGAGCATGTTCTCGTACGAGCGTCAATAAACGAAACACTATTTTTTTTATCTTAATCAATTTATTTTATAATGTTAAAAGCATTTTTTTGTTAAATAAACACTTGAAATACTCTTATTTTAATACTCATAGTCCCTCTTCGGACCTCCTTCATAAAAATAAAAAATCGTTATCCATGCACTCTTGTTTTCTAGTTCACTCACTGAAGGTGAGTGAAAGTGGATTGCAAGAGAGTAATATTTAAATAAAGAAAACAAAATTTCACGGGAAAAGGTGTGCATGAAGCTTTTTTACTTTTAGAAATAAAACACGAGGCTAAAAAGATTTTAAATTCAAAATTAGTGGGCGTCTCCGACACGAGCAAGATTGATGCCAAATGTAGCCGAGTAAATCTGATTGAGAGTAACGCAGCCAAACATGATACTTCATTTACATTCACTCTTTAGCAAAAACCCACCTCAAGAAGTTATTGCTTCTAAAAAAGGACTCATAGATTTTAGACTCGATCAAATTTCGTCGTACATTACAAAAAAAAAAAAAAGCTGCTTACATTTTTATTATTTTTTTATCTTAAAGTATTCGACTGCTCTAAAATTATGAATTTCAAAATAATTGACAATATTTTTATGGTTTTATTTTACCGATCATCTTAATAGCTTTGTAAAAATACCAAGTTTATTATTTCCCGTTCGCTAGAACCAAAACTACAAGTGTTTTAGTAAAAGCAGATACCATTACATTTAGCAAGATGTCATACTTTAAAACACGTTTTACTCGAAATGTGTGTGTTTTTTTTTGTAAATGCTCAAACGGGGACTGCGATTCCTAAAAAAGTTTTGAAAATAATTAACTGGAATTTTTTGTGTATGTTCTGTAGAATAATAGAAATGATAAACCTTCAGATTTATCAATCATTGTTTTATTACAAAATTTATAGTCTCTTATGTGAATATAATCACTGTTTTTTTAAGAAATTTCATATAAAAACAGAGATAAAGTGCTCTAGTTATTGTAAAAATTAAAATATCTCTTATCGCAGGTCATATCAAAAATGAATAATGTAGCTACACATTAGAACTAAAAAATTTAAAATTTGTTCATAAACTTTTGGTATAAAATAAGCCGCCTTTATGATTTTTTTTTTTTTTTTTTTTTTTGTAAATTTTTACCAATTGTTTTCCAATTTTAACAAAAATAATTTCTTTTTAACTTCTTTTAATTTCAGCATATATTTTTTAAATGTACTAAAGAAATCTAAGAACAAAAAGATTCCCATTTCTCCATTTTTTTAAAAAAAGTCTTCGCAAGTAGTTGGATACCTTAAATGCTGCCAAATGAAATTTTATTTATCTTTTTAATGGTAAAATAAGAAGTTAATTTTCCGCCACTCGACTCAAAGTTTAAATATTCTTTCAACAGAAGTCGAATAAATGAATAAATAAAATAATATTTAATGTCGCTCAATTGCAGCACTAAGTGAAACCTAGGAACGATTCAGTTCTTTTTCAGTTTGTTTTAAATGCCGATTTTGACATAGGAAATTACATGCAGCTTTTCAAATCGCTACTATTTTCTACTTATCTTCAAAAGATTTGACGTACGTCAGATGAGCTTCAAAAAATCAATAATAATAAGTGGATTGGATGTTAAGCCCCTTTTAAAAAGTCTGAGGCAACCCATAATGTGATCCGTTCAAGCTGGACGATAAAAGCTTTTTAACAAGTGGGGTGGATTTTCCTGCCACTATCAAAAAGACTTAAAAGTGGCCGCTTGTCAGTCTAGCCAGATCAGTCTGGAGCCACGGTCAAATTTTATTTCCAGCAGAGAGTCTGGGGTGTTCCTGCCTATTATTGGTGTGTAGGTGGAATACGCCGTATTAAATTGAGTTTAGATCTTTCACTTGAGAGTAGTTTTTGATAAATAAGCTAACTGCAAATAGCCGTTTCATTCTCATTACTCTTTGGTTAGTCTATAAATGACCTCATTACCACTTATGTTAACATGTGATAGGATGCATTGGAGGTTTTGTTGAAATTCAAATTTACATAAACTAATGAATATGCTGTTTTTGTTGGATTATATGATATAACCAACATTATTCCTCTAGCTTTCTCAAAGCCTTGACTTTACAAGTTACTTATCTATAAATTATATAGTTAGCTTTAAGTTACCACAAGAATATATATAACATGTATTATGAGAAAAATTATTTATATTAATCTAATGAAATAATAAAAAGAAGTAATTTTTGTGACGTGAGACTGGACTTTTATTACACAAGTTTCTATTTTACTTAAGGTATCTGACTACTTGCGACAACGTTTTTTCATGTTTTTAAGATTTATTTTGTACATTTTAAGAAAAAATATGCTGAAATTAAGAAGAGAAAAAGAAATTATTATTACCAAAATAGGAAAAATTTGTCAAAAGTTACAAAAATTACATTAACGGGCCCATTCTGTACAAAAGGTTTATGAACAAATTCTCAATTTTAATGTATTCCTTTGCTATTCATTTTTGAAATGACCTTCAGGATGAGAGATATATATTTTATCTTTTACAGAAACTTTAGAGCATTTTATCCTAGTTATTATATAAAATTGCTTAAAAATACAGTGATTACATTCACATAAGGGACTGTAAATTTTGTAATAAAACAGTGATTCAGATATCTGAAGGTTAAACACTTCTACTATTATACAAGACATACACAAAAAATTTCACTTAATAATTTTCAAAACTATTTTATCAATCGTTGTACTTGTTTGAGTATTTAAAAAAACACTTAATTCCAGAAAAACGCGTTTTAAAGTATGGCATCTTGCTTAAAGTAATGACATCTGCATTTACTAAAACACTCGTAGTTTTTGTTCTAAGGAATGGAAAATAATAAACTTGGTATTTTTATAAAACTAATAAGATGACCTATAAAATAAAATCGTAAAGAAATTTTCAATTTTTGGCAAAATTCGCAATTTTAGGGTAGTCGGATACCTTAAACGTTGTCTTTTGTGCTGACGACTTGAAAAATCTGAAATCAGTTGTCGTGGTTCAGAAGTGCAAGCAATACAAAAAATGGATGAGAAAATAGATTCCGCAACGATATTTAAAAGTTAAGGAAGTTGCCTTGAAATATACTTGTATAAAAAGTTAATCAGAGTTTTAATATCTTTGCTATTACATCGCGAGCTTGAAAAAAAATGTCTTTCAAAAACATCTTTTACTTCATGACAGAAAACGTATTCCATTAAATGAGAAAAAATAGCGTATTTCTATAAAGCGCTATTGTAGAATAGCTGATATCTAATAATATTAAAACCAATGGAAGTATACAATAAAAACACTTCAAAGCTTAAATAGCAAATGGCGAACTATTATGTTTCGTCAAAGACATGGTTGAGAAACAAAATCTATCAAATAACCCAAACGAATTTATTTTTCATTATAAATCGAATAGAAATAAAATGATGAACATTGCAGACAAATTATTTGTGGTTTCTTTTTTCGGAAGAAGCCTTGCAACCGTCTCAATTCTTAAATCTTATTCTTTTTTACAGGACAGAAGAAAAGGGAAATAAAAGAATTCCGGAAAAAAGAAGGGAAAAAAGCTGCGCATACTTACATTGAGTCGAAAGAACACTATACTCCCTAAGTGATATATTTTTTATTCTCTGTTCTTAGAATCAAAAAAGAAAAATAGCTCCGCAGTCACTGGTCGCTAGATTTCAATGATTTATTGCTTGCGATCACCAATTCAAATTCCCTCTTCCACCTGTAAAGCTGCCTTTTCTGTGCGTTTCGAATTTCTTCCGCAGGAATTGAAAAACGACGAAAGTATTGCAATAAAAATGCTCTTTTTTTACAGAGGGGATCAGTGGGGTGGGATATCAGTGGTGGGGAAAAGTGCTAAAAATCCGTTTTATATATCTGACGTTGAGGCTGACGTTTACAGGAATTGAAAATTTAGCGTTATTGGGAATTTGAAAAGAAGATATATGAGTCCATTCGTATCAACATTTGAGTCGGCGTTTTGTTTCAGATATAAAATATTACGATGCATTCCTACTTTTATTTCTGACTCTTTTCGCAAATGGGTGCGTTTCATGCGAGGCTTAGATGCCGCATAGGAAAATATTATTCAGAAGATTCTAGTTTGAATGCATTCACATTTTTAAAAACTTTTTATTGATGAGAAAAACGAATGATGTAATTGATGCGAATGAAGTACTGCAATCGATAACAATTATTTATTTTTTGAAGATAATTAATTTCAATGCTGGATAGATGAAGTTGCTAGTTCAGTGTTTCTCAAACTGTAGGTCGCGTCCCCCTTGGTGGGCGTGATAAACGTGTGACGGATCTATACGCGTTTCTACTAATTACTTCTTTTTTCTTTAAAACAAAATATTTATTTCAACCAACTTCATCGAGCAACCAAACGTGATTTATGTAAATGAGGAATATTTTATAAATTCGGTTTTCGCGAGAGTTGAAGAGAGTGAAGTAAGAGATCAAGTTAAGTGAAGAGAAGCAAGTGATCTGTTGACACTTAGTTGTCGACAAGCTGAAGTTGATACGTTCGGTGTGTGCAAGTAGAAGCGAAGATTGAAAAGCAGTGGAATTAAAGATGACAGAGCGTGGAGCCATCGTCATTTGATCAAGCTAAAGAAAGTGCCTGAAGTTTCCCGTGAAGGATCCGAAGCATTAGGGATTCAAGTATCGTACTTTTGATTAAGTAAAAGCGGATTATTAGTGTGCGACGTAGTTGTAAATGAGCGTAATTAAGCCGTCTTAGATTCAGTTGAGGTTCTGTAATATTATCCCCGCATTTGAGTATCTCACCTCTGCACTCTACCATTGTTTATATACCTTAATTAGAATTGTGTTGTGTCTGTTTCATAATCAGTATAAAAATTAATAAATCAAATTAGATTGGAATAATGTCTGTGGATTATTTAGTTCCTTCTACACATCTAGCCGGGTTTACAGATAGAGAGGGGGGTTCGGATGTAAGTGGTAACCAGAGGTTACCGCAAACGTACGAGGAGGGCACAAGCGTATCGAAAGGTCGAAAGCAAAGGATTATTTAAAAAATTATTAATTTACTGAAAGCAGACAAACAATCTACATTCTAACATATTAAAAAATAAAATACACCTTTAAACTGATATAATATAAATGTACCAGTACTACACGCAATGTATTTCATAATTAATTTAACAATGCTATTAGAACAAGTTTATTAATTACAAGTGAACCCATGGTCATGCCATATTTAAAATTATATACAAAAATCAGCAATTATCTTGATAATTTGTACTTTTAAATGCTGATAAAAATTTCGGGATTCATTCCCCGATGCCAATTTTTTAACTTATAGTCGAGCGTGTGTGGTATATTGGGGAAGAAAGGGAGATGGGTGGGGTGGAAAAGGGATAAGTAAGCAAATCCTATGAAATAAATTAATCCTTCGCAAACACTGTCTAAGTAATTTTATTGCATTCCAGATTTTATTGAATAATTTAATGGATATTAGTTCACAAAAAGGATCATACTTCGGAAAGACATATATCTACGTCTGGGGCAAATAATGCACTGGCTGTAGCGAGATGTATATATACGCAGGTGGCACTTAAGAGGTTAAAGTCGAAGTGTAGGTTTCGCTAACGTTGAAAGTTTGAGAAGCACTGTTCTAGTTAATTTACATATAGAAGATTCCCAGGAATATTCCAACAAACTTTTAGGAGAGGTCAACAAGCATTCATTAGGAGAGGTCAACAAGCATCACAAGCATTCAGATTTGCCAAACAACCCATGATCAAAAATTGCTTTGTTAGGCGCTAGGGAGCGTTTTTCACAAGAGCATTGGAGGAAACAGACCTGCATTACCGCAGTTGTTTGAGCTGTGTTCTCCCTCAAAGAAGTATGGAAGAGTTTTGCGAACACCTAGCTGCCAGATAAGCACCTGATTTGCAAATTGGCAGAAGGAAATGCATGATCAGCAGTAAGAAGTACCCACAGGGAAATGCACCAGAGTGCCGGATGTTTACTAATTTGTATCCTAATTTGTGACGATACTCATTGAAGATGATATGAGTGTAATGATTTGCCTTTACGTTCCAAAACACGATGAACTCACTCCAAGACCCTTCTGCAATAGCAGTAACGGCTAGTATGGTGATACTCGGATACCTTCAAACGGTATCCAACACATTTTGTTCTGTGCTAGAAGTTCGAGTCACTCGCGCGTGCCTCTCTCTCACTATGTCTATTGCCTCGTAAGGATCCATATTCACACAAATTGCGATGCAAATTAAACATCCAGTGGTTCGGTGCTTCTCTCTGTGAGTACCTTTCACGATACAATATTTTTGCTTCTCGTGCGCTTCCTTCTGCCAATCCGTGAATCGCTACATGCCACATAGGTAGCACCTGTCTCATAAGTAGCTCGTAAAACTATTCCATATTCCTCTGCGGGTGATAACAGTTCAAATGACTGCCGTAATGCAGGTCTATTTCCACCAATGCTCTTGTGAACAACGCCACCTAGTTGAGAACGAAGACATTTCCAACCATGGGTTGCTATGTAATTCTGAATCCTTGTGATATTCCCTACTTCCCCCTTAAAGTTTGTCCCAATAATCCTAGGACTCTCTGTATAATTTGAAAATGCTCTACATCAGTGGTTCTCAATATTATACTGCCCATGGGCCCCTTTTTTGTAACAAAAATTTAGCCATGAACTTCCAAGTGAAATAATTCTATTTCAATACATAATACAGGGTGCGGCAAAAAAAAACCTCCTCAGTTTCAAAATGCAGTTACAAACGAACAAAACAAGATACAGAAAAAAATCCTTTATTTGTTAACTACAAATACGAAGCCCATTAATTGGTTTAAAAAATCATGTCCGCTAAATGGTGTTCTCCAATGGTGACACATTGACGAAGTATATCCCGTAAGTTCTCCAGAACATTCCCCCCTGGCAGTGTTTTGATACCGTCTGATGAGGCCCACTTCCAGACTTCAGAGACTGTGAATAAACAAAATTTTGTCTACTAGGCAGCAGAAAACCTTCAAGTGTACAAACAGCGTCGTACAGCCCTGCAAACACTAAAGAAGGCAATCACCCAGACAGTGGCTGCCATTCCACCGGAGGTTACTTCGTCAATGTGTCATCATTGGAGGATGATATGTAACAGACATAATTTTTGAAACTAATTAATGTAAAATGGCATCATATTTGTTTTTCACAAATAAATTTAAATAATTTTGTATCTTGTTTTGTTTGTTTGTAACTACCTTTTGAAACTGGGGAGGTTTTTTGCCACACCCTGTATAAAAATTATGAATATAACTTGGATGTCATGAACGGTAAATGCTGACTTAAAAATAAAGTAAAACAAAAACATTGTGATATCTGTAGTAGTACTATCTTAACCCGGAGGTTGCAGGGGATGCAGAGAACGTTGAAGAAGCAGAAATTGTTAAAAAAACAATGCTATCATTTCAATACAAAGCAATTTTTGATGAATATTTATAACCTTGGGGACATATCTAATCTAAGCTTATAAGATTATAAAAGGTACACTTATCTATGAATCCGATTGATATCACTTATCAGCTCTTTCCTAAGCTCATGTGGTCCTCTTCAAATCAACTTCCCTAGTGTTTGCACTTTTCTGAATGGACGTTGTAACTTGAATACTAATTTCAAGACGAACGACTAACTCTGACGATTCCCGATCCCCGATTAACTTTAACACATCCTTTGCCAAGGTTTAAATAGCATTTGCATTAGCATAAAATCAAGTCATCTCTGCGGAAAACTGTTTCAAACTCAATCCACAGTTAAAGAATAATATATACCCAAGAGAAATAATTGAATAACCGCCGATAGAACTCGTCATTGTTTGAATTTTTTTAGCATAGTTGTTGAAGATGTGGCTGTTTCGCAAGAGGAAAATGTAGTTAGTTATCTGGAACACAAACAACTAACCCATAAAATGAAAGCTATGCGTTTTACTGGAAATAATAGGATAAAAAATAACAATTGAACTGTGCTTCACGAAAAGTGACGGATTTTTTTTTTTACAAAATTATACAGAAAATATTAATTTTTTAAGATTTTACTAAAAAAAAAATGATTTAAGCTATTAAAAATATGGTTTGAAATGTCATTCAACTCATTCTTGCTTGTCAAATTCTTTACTTTTTTTCTCTGAAGTATTATATCATTATGAAATCTGTAGTTAGAATTCTTTATTGATGCATTAGAAAAAAAAGCCTTTTAATCGCGTATAAATAACAAAAAATTGAACAAAAAATGCATCAGTTTATAATAGATATACATTATACTAGCCGTTAGCCACTCGCTTTGCTGGGAATTTCATGTGCTGTTTTATATATATATATAATAACTGTTCTCTTAGCGGATTTCAATTCAACAAAATAAAAATGCAAACCGAAGTCCACTATTATAGTCCTTGTAGTTCGAAAAAAGGAATTTTTTTTGTCAATCCGCCCCAGTAACCCCTTGCTTCCCCAGTAATTGATTTCCCTCAAATAGATTCTTAGTGGATTCCCTATTCAACAACAACAACATGATTAACCAATTTCAAGTATGCGGCGAGCCTTTGCCTTGGCGGGGTGCTCTCGCGGTAGGCCCAGGATCGCAACACTCATCCCTACACACGCAAACAATGTCTCTCTCTCTTTCTCTCGTTTCCAATTTCACCTATTTATTTTCAATTTTTTTATCTATTCATTCTTTTAATTTCATGTGAAAATTCCTTTTAAACTTTTAAAACTTTACTAAATCGATTCATTAAAATAACTAAAATGGGCAAATTATTCAGTTTATGTCAACTCCCTAATTTGAACTGTACGACAAGAGATTAAGGACTCGTCAGAGATCGCGTGCTCTACAATTTGTCAATACCTCTAAAAATTCAAAAACAGGAATTTTTTTCTATAACTCCCTTGACCCCTCAGTTCTCCTTAAGGGTGGGGGTCGATTTTCGTTTTACTGCTTGTTAGAATTACTCTATTCCATGAAAGGAACATGCCTACCATATTTCAAGCAAGTAGATCTAATAGTTTAAAAACTTAAATATTTATCTAATACACCCCTTAATCCCCTCGAAATGAAACTTGAGTGTTGATTTTCCCGAAACCCATTTTGTAGCGGTTCTCTACTCTACGAAAGGAATCTGCTTATCAAATTTCAAGACTGCACGTCTAATAGTTTAAAAATAGGATTATTGTCTATAAAGTCCCTTGAGCCCCCGCAGCACCACCTAGGGGTCGATTTTCACAAAACACATTATATAGGAGATCTTTAATCCATGAAAGGATTCTGATTATAATATTTCAAGACTGTACGTCCAGTAGTTTAAAAATAGAAATAATTATTTATAACGCCCCTTAAGCCCCGCAACGCCACTTGGGGGTCGATTTTCACGAAACCCATTTTGTAGCGTATCTTTACCTTATGAGAGGAATCTGCTTACCAAATTACAAGATTGTGCGTCTAATAGTCTAAAAATCGGAATAATTATTTATATCTCCTTTTAACCCCTCGCAACACCTCTTGAGTGTCAATTTTTCCTAAGCCCATTTTGTAGCGGATATTTACTCCATGAAAGAAACATGCCCACCAATTTTCAAGCAGGAGGTCAAGTTGTTTAAAAACGAAAATATTTATCTATTACGCCCCTTAATCCCCTGCAACGCCCCTTGGGGGGGCTATTTTTCCAAAACCCATCTTGTAGCTCATCTCTACTCTATGAAAGGAATCTATTTATCAAATATAAAGACTGTGCGTCTAATAGTTTAAAAATGGAAATAATTATCCATAACGCCCCCTAAGCCCCCACAACACACCTTAGGGTCGATTTTCACCAAACTCATTTTGTAGCTGATCTCTACTAAGCTTACCGAATTTCAAGATTGTACGTCGAGTAGTTTAAAAATGGAAACAATTATTTATAACGCCTCTTAAACCCACGTAACGCCCCTTGCGATTCGAATTTCGCAAAATCCGTTCTTAGTGGATCATCTCAACTCCATGAAAGGAACATGTCTACCAAATTTCAAGTCTATAGGTTGAATATTTCCGGTGATATCGTGATTAGTCAGTCAGTCAGTGAGTGAGTAGCTTTTCTCCTTTATATATATAGATGTTTTAGCATTTTAGATTCATTTATAAAATGCAAGATATACGCTAAACATTTTTTTTATTATAACAATTGATATATAAAAGTTGAAGCTTCTAAATTGAAACTAAAAAGAGTGAAGTTACAAATCCTGAACTCTTTATTTAAAATTTACCCTGAAATCCATCTCATTACGCGCAATTTTAACACAAAAAATAAGATCAAAATTTAGGGCTGCGTGTTATACGCCGGGTATAAAAATGATAGCTTTAAAAATAAAAAAAAGAGATGAGCATAAAAAAAAATTGGATTGCTATGCATATTGAAATATTGTTCACTTTAAAAAAATGATATTTCCTATGACCTTGAAGAGGTATTCTGGAAGTATTCTATTTTTTAAGGATCTGAGGATAATACCTAGAACAAATGGCATCAAAGCGTAAGAGACTTCCATACATACGTCTCATGTTTCTTGGCAAAAACACGTATGCGAAACATGTAAACATTTTTTAACGGCATTAAAAAAAGCAGCTTGAAATATAAGTGCGCGTTATGCGCCGGATTTTACGGTAATTGAAATGAATCCGTAAAACAATCATTTTCTTTATAAACGTTCATTTCAATTCAAAAACATAAGAAAAATGCCTCTATTTATAATGTTTTAGAAGAAGAAAGAAATACTTTTGCCTTCATTACATATTTTTACTTCTACGCTGTTGCATTTCCCATTTCTTTCAAACGGAGTTTTTTTTTTTTACAATTACAGCTATAGTTTTATTTTTTTTCAAACAGAGTAATTAAGAAGATTAAATAACTGCGAAAAATTTCGCAAAATGTTTTAAACTGTGTCTGAAAACTAGTGAACATATTTGAAACTATTGTCTTATGGAATAAATAAAGTATCAAACTTAAAAAGAAAATATGCATCCCCTTCCTAAAATAATAATTAATAATATAAATAATGTTCCACCATATTCTGAGGCTATTTTATTCAATATTTGAAACGAATGCAGGATAAGATGACTGTTATAAATTGGCTCGAGAAACACGTTGCAAAAGTTTTTTGATTGCCAAAGTATATATAATTCCTCCTAATCATTAATTCTTTCAGGTCGTGCATTGTTGGCCAAATGCCGTTTGGTGTTTTAAAACCTAGAAATAAACATCTGTTTTTTTATATCAAATTTAGAAACATGTAGTAAACGCTTTCAAACAGTCGGCAAACTATTTTTATGTTGTTCGGATTTCCATGTGTGCGTGAATAATTACAAGTGACCTCATGGGCTTGTCATATATAAAACTTTTACAAAAATTAACACTTATCTTGATAATTTGTACGCTTTATAATTAATCATTTTACTGTCGATTAAAAGTTACGAGATTCGCTATCCAATGCCACCGCGTATGGGATGTATTGAAGGGGGGGGGGATAAAAAGGAATAAATAAGTAAAACCTTCTCTGAAATAAGTAAATCCTTTGCAAACACTGCCAAGGTGCCTTTATTGCGTTTCAAAGCCTTCGGAATAATGTTATGGATAGCAGATCGTATTTCGGAAAGATGTATATATATATACGTCCAAGGCAATTAATGCTTTGGTTGAGTGAGACGTTTATATACGCCGGTGGCACTTAAGAGGTTAAAGCCGTATTGTAGGTTTAAAGTATAATATAATTGAATTCTATACATTTTGTTATTGTATTGATGATGTCGCGATGAAAATTATGATTGAAAATTGGGTGGCAAATATTGAAAGTTTGAGAAGCACTGAATCACATAACATAATCTGTTCTCGGCAGAATTGTTATTTTGTCTACCAAAAGGCGGGAACTGAAAAAATATACAGACAGCACAGACGCGTTTTTTCCCTCCTCATTTTAGTATAACCTACGTTTTATGAATGCAATTGAATGATTAATTAGGATCTATCACTTCTTATATGTCGATAATCCGACTGCAATGTAAAAAGACTGTATTTCAGAATTGCACCGGATTCGAACGTAATTCTAACATCAATGTGTGAGGTGAGTAATTTTTATATTATTCTTGTTCATTGTTAGGTTGGAATATTGCTTGGTTTAAAAGTTTTATTTTTTATATTAATTGTCTTAAAATAAGATTTTTAAAAATCTAAACGATAATGTCGAAATAAAATATTTGCTTCCATTGCAGTTTTGGCGTCATTGTGATGTAGATGAACATTTTTCGTAGTAAATTCCTTCTTATGAATTTATTTGGTTTTTGTTTTTAAATTAACTCATTTTAGAAATGAAAAAAACTAGTAATAATGAGAAATTTGAAATATTATACATCATAATTTTAATGATTTTTAAATTTTGTTTGATTTATAAAAAAAATAGAGATATTTAAGATTCCACAACTGAATGCTGAGTTTTATAATAAACAATAAATATTTATTGTAAGATTCCATTTCTAACAATATCACTTTTGTTTGCATATCGAGAGAGAGAGAGAGAGAAATTCTTACAGAAAATTAATGTTTGCTTTATGCCGCATCCTGATGGATATTTGTTGTATTTTTTAAAAATTTTGCCATCAATTTTTTTTTAAAATTTGTTGATAATTTTAAAATTTGAGTATCAATTTAATATCAGTAAGCTACGTGCCTCTTTGTTGTTCACATTCGCCAGCTTGGGCGATAACATTTTGATATAGTTACCTTGATTTTTAACTTTGTTTT
>BMAO01015877.1:0-100156 GCA_019973975.1 Trichonephila clavata
ATTGTTATGCTTCGTTCGGTTACGTATTGCTATTTAACTACCTTTCTATTCGAAAAATTGTGTGGAACCATTAGCCTGTGCATTGAATAATGTATATTTAAAGCACAGTTTCAGAGTGAGGCGAGGACCCTGTTCCGTGTCACTCCACAATCACATAAAATAAGTGTTTATAAAGAAACTGTTTTAATAGTTGATTATGTATACACTTATCTTACATTAATGCCACATTTTAAATTTTAAGACACACCACAAGGTCCATGAACCATTGTAGATTCGACAACAATGCATTGAATCAGGGCATCTTACACTCTAACGTATCACAAAAGCTTAAGAAGTAAAACTTCACGAGAAAACAACATTTTTGTAAAACTCTATTTGGACCATTTAATTTCCCTTGTTTCTTACGTGTAGTTTGCAAAACGAACATCAATATGGATGCTGTCTTGAAGGCAACAACATCCATGAAAATACTGGCTGGGGCAAATATATTCTACTTTTTGATCTGTCCTGATTTGTGTGGTCATGTGGCAAAACCAAGCCGAACTGAAACCTCGCTGAAGTTGATGGGTGCTGTCAGAAGGATTGAGCGTAATTCACCGGACAAGGCCATTGAGCCACATGCCCAGTCAAATTCCAGCATCTATTACATTGGGCATCAGTTTCCGAATAATCAACGTTCCATTACAGTCCTGCAGATGGTTGGTTCTGAGCAACATAATCGCGGCTCTACTTTCAAATTAAGTATGTGGTGGCATTCCAGAAGAATTATTCCGTTGATGAAATCAGTTGAAAATTGTTCTGTTCTTCTTGATCTTCAGAAATAATGCTGTGCGCTGAAATATGTAACATTCTGGCCTGGAAATCTTGCTAAAACTTGTTGGATTTTCAGAATCCTGTTCTTGGGGCATAAAATAGCCTTTCCGACAGATTTTCCATATCAAACAGATGATCAAAATTTCATCAGCAATGGACTCCTTCCGCGACACATTCTTGAGGAATTTCTAATATCTTCTCACATTAGCGATCATTCTTCAAAGTTCCATTGCCGAGATACGAAGCCAACTTGCAAAATCCTGTTCATGGGTTCAATTCTCATATTCTAAAGAATTGAAATTGCTTGAATGAGCTCAAAGTGAATTCTTCAAGCAAGTCTCAACAATTGCTGTTCTATTAGCATGTACTGCAACAGGTAAAATCTGTAAGCCAGTCACCACAAATTAAAACCTTGCCTCAAGCGGTGATCTAAGTCCATCGAATCTCTGAAAAGCCATCAACGCCAAAGAAGCATGATGAGAGTCATAGATACCTCATCCCAGATAATAATCTGCCGCCTTAGAAATTTCCCTCTCAGTGTTATGAACACCATGATGAATTATCCAGAATGGGGACGTGTAGCAGATCTTGAATGGCTGTTGCGCCTTCAAGTATAGCTGAAATTCAGTCCATGCAGCAGGAACAACAATTTCCCCAATCCTCTTACTGAATGAATTATGGCATTGAATAAAAACTTTGCGGACAGCAAACATTCACACAAAATGCCTTAGATGAAGCCTGATCAACATCTAGGATTGCAAAATAACTGCATCATCGAAAATTATGCGGCTGCTCCGGATTCAACATTGACATTAGTCTCTCACCTTCTTGCCTTTCTTCTTCTAAGTTGTAAAATCTGTATTGACATATGCGTGAAATGCGGAGTTCTGGCAATCCAATACTCATGAGGTCATGTTGTGAGCATGAAATTGATCGTATGTTGTGCAATGCAAGATCTACACTTTGCTGCACTGAGGTGTGGAACTCAAAATTCAGACAAATAAGATTTGAATTCTTCCCAAAGTGCCAAGTGATGTTGGATTAAAAACGCAAATAAAGTAAACAACTGCCTTACTTAACTGATGGCATTTTGGCTTACATGCCTCCTCAAGCAGTTTCTCCACTCACCATCATCTTCAACAAATTCTAACACGTGCGCCTCTTTGAAAGAAATCATTTCAACACCCTCAAAGGTCGTAACTCTTAAAGACTTAGCTCCGGAACATAGAGCAAGCATCGTAGATGAAATCGTTCAATGTTCGGACTAACAGAATATAACCTTATTTAATTCGGTCTCTCCCAATGGTACGTCTCCATTATTGTTCTTCCAAATGGAAAATGCTTGAATGTCAGCATATATGTATCTGTTGGTCAGGATCCATTCTCTGTTCAATTCAAACCAAGCTGTCAGCATGGTATTCCTTTGAGCAGCTCTTTCGGAGTGCTTGGCGCTCTTCATCATCCAAAAGTACACATTGCATGTTTGGCAAATGCACAGCAAACAGATGATTGCATGGGATTTCTCGTGCATTTTCTTTCTAAGTATACATTGCTTCGAAGCAGATACCATATCTTGCATTCAAAAGGTCTGTATCTCATCATATGGTGGCCCTGGCCGTGTCTCGGGTGTACAGTCATGACCGCGTAAACGTGCGAAGATATTTGGCGGACTTCAGCGAACTGCAGATTTCCACATAATATAGGCATTGTATTTTTGGTGAGGTATGGGCGTACGGCACAATCCACTGTATCAACAATCATTGCCATTTATCACAATATGAGTTGCCGTTGTCACGACGCCTACATTGATAACCAGGTGATACCGTCCAGCAGTTCGTTGTACTCTATTGGAGGGTATCCCTTTGTGTCAAACACACATCCATACATGGTTATTGGGTAAGGCATCCACAGGTCATGAATCATTGTAGATTTGACAATTTCTACAATCAGGATCACTGTCTTGTCTAGTTCTGCTGAGACTAACCGGTCGATGCTCTCCGGGTCCCTTATTTTTATCCTCTTCTGCTAATATGAGCAATAGATGCATGTGCGGTAGTCCTCTCTTCTGAAACTCTATGACATGAATGTCTGCAACTATGCGACCAAAAATACCGTTTTTTTTCAAATCTTGCAAAAAGTGCTTTCTTCTTGATGTCGAAAATTCTGGCAACTAAGTCGGGACGATCATGAGGCTTTTGTCCAGGGAAAAGGTTGTCTTTGATCTCTTTCCACTTTGGGTTGCAAGTGAAAGTCAAAAACAAGTCGGGCTTACCAAAATCTCTAACAACCGACATGGCATCCTGAAAGTTCTGTTGCATTGCTCTAGGACTTCCAATGAAACTTGATGGCAGGATGAGGGTAACACCTGCCTTCATGCCAGCTTCGGTAGCCAGAGCATTCACGTGGTCAGCAAGACCCAAATACGATTCAACTCGCAGTGTTCTCTGATTGTGACGAATGAAATTCAAACGGTTACCCTCAACCTTAACATAAGAATCCACAACATACTGCTGCATAAGCTTACCTCCATACAAAATAGGATTGAAAATATCTTTCCTAACTGATAAGCGGTGCACATAAAACTGTAACTCGGTAAAACTTTGATGAACGCGAAAACCTTTCTCACCACATGGAAAAAATAAAACGTAAGTCATTGAATCGCAGTTAGGATTGAGAGTATTAATCCTGAACAGTTGGCGTTGTTTGGGATAAATGCAGATATCCCGGTTATTTGGTGGAATGCCATCAGAGCTTTTAAACACCATTGCAACCTCATTTGTTTTGGAGCATTATATCTTCCTCTGTGCTGGTCAGAATCAAGTCTCTTATCACTGATGTACATGGTAACGTTTTCCGACGCCTCATGTCCTTCTTCACGAATCACCTGCTGCTCCAGTTCCCACATCATTTTGTACGCAGCAGCAAAAGGGTTGACTCTTCTAATTATCTCATCAAATCTTCTCATAAGTTCCAGATTGCATTCAGAATTTTGACAACGCTCCATTCGTCGACAAGTAGCAAGTTCAGAATCCAAAACATATAACTGAGCAAATTTTTCTTCTCCTGCTTGAGCTGGATGTAAATGAGAAGTCCTGTGATAAATTTGACCATGAATTCTGAAGCAATATGCTCCTCTACCGGCAGGTGGTACAATCTGTGCGCCCATTGAAGCAAAGGACAGAGCACTGTTGTACGACCTTATGTTTTTCTTGAAATGCTCAGATAAATCATGGCTACCATCCATCAATCCTTTCATTTCTACTGGATATGTTGAAGCTTCTTCAATTATCTTCCATTATGGCAGCAATGGGTGTAAGCTCCTCTGACATTCTTTTCTGCCCCAAAATACAAACCCCCACATTTCAGACAAACATTGCCCATTTCTCCACAGTTATGCTCTTCAACAACCGGGTAAAGAAAGGTTCTTGCGGCATAAAAAGTTTGTATCTGAAGGAAGTTTTGTTCTTCAGTGACGTTCAGACGGCGTCCTCTTGCATGCTGTGCCATGGTTGACAGTCGGTGACTTCTCTGTTCTTCCGTTTCCTCCGCTCTTCTCTCCTGGACACGTTGTGCCATGGTTGACAGTCGGTGACTTCTCTGTTCTTCCATTTCCTCCGCTCTTCTCTCCTGGACACGTTGTGCCATGGTTGACAGTCGGTGACTTCTCTGTTCTTCCGTTTCCTCCGCTCTTCTCTCCTGGACACGTTGTGCCATGGTTGACAGTCGGTGACTTCTCTGTTCTTCCGTTTCCTCCGCTGTTCTCTCCTGGTCACGTTGTGCCATGGCTGCCAATCGGTGACTTCTCTGTTCTTCCGATTCCTCCGCTCTTCTCTCCTGGTCACGTTGTACCATGGCAGCCAATCGGTGACTTCTCTGTTCTTCAGTTTCCTCCGCTCTTCTCTCCTGGTCACGTTGTACCATGGCAGCCAATCGGTGACTTCTCTGTTCTTCAGTTTCCTCCGCTCTTCTCTCCTGGTCACGTTGTACCATGGCAGCCAATCGGTGACTTCTCTGTTCTTCAGTTTCCTCCGCTCTTCTCTCCTGGTCACGTTGTACCATGGCAGCCAATCGGTGACTTCTCTGTTCTTCAGTTTCCTCCGCTCTTCTCTCCTGGTCACGTTGTGCCATGGCTGCCAATCGGTGACTTCTTTCTCCTTCAGTTTCAGTGGCTCTTCTTTTGCCTTCTCTAATTGCCTGCCTTCTACGGGCAGCATCACCTGTAATGCTTCTTTTCCGTTTAGGCATTGCAGATGAAAAACAATCAAAACAAAGCGGGGGGGAAAAAACTATTTAAAACTTTAGAGCTAGACCTGATTTACAAATTGAATTAATACGATGCAATGATTTTCAACATTAAAACATGCTAAATAAATTACTACAAAATAAAGTTTCAAGCACCTATTTTTACTTTTAAGAAAGACATATACAAAAACAATTTAAAGTTTATCACTGATCTAATATTATGCAAATAAATACGTTACGTTTGAAGAATTACTTTGAAAATCTACAACTTAAAACTTAAAAAGAGAGTACTTATCTTTTTTTCTTTGTCCAAGAAATGCTAAAAAATGTTTTAGCTTTTTTTTCTTTGACTATAGAAAGTCAAAAATATTTTAGAAATGGCGGTAAGCCAGAGCAGCCAGATTCACGATTGTCACATAACGATATTCACATAACGATTGAAAAATTTCGATTCACGATTACATTTAAATGTATTGTAAAAAATTTATTGATTTTTGATATTTAAAAAAAAAATTAATAATAAAGAATATATAATATGAACATAGGTTTTTTTTTTGCCTAAGGAATTTATGTCTATTTAACTGACTATTTCCGGGGGAAAAAAATTAAAAATCAGAAAAAAACCTTTTTCAAGGGGGAAAAAAAATACGGACATAATTTCGGGTTCATGGGTTTCTGGGAACCCTCAGACCCTTATCTGGCTAGGAAAAGTTCTGTATAGGTCTTGGTTAAGTTGCATTTTCATGCTGGATAGTATGGAGCTTAGCAATTGGATGAGTGGCGATCAGGCCGGTAGGCGGGGCTTCGAGGCGATGATCTTTGGCGGCTCGGTTTTGGAATCTGGTGGAAGAGAGAGTGTCTTCCAATTTGGATGTAGTAGTGATGAGGATATTGTTTTATAGTTTTTCATTCCACTCTGTGTTAAAATTATTTAAACACGTATCTGCGGAAAAAATTATATTATACAAAACTAACTTATTAATTATTTTTAATAAAATTGATTAAAAATGCTCATTTAGCAATTAATTGTGACATATAGTTTTCGGCATTTTACTTTTTTAATCACTGTTTCTAAATATCAATGAACTTTTTAAAAATCATTTTCTTTTAAATTCATCGATATTTATAAAATACAAAACTATAACTTATTAATATTTTTACATTAAAATTGATTAAAAATATTCATTTAGCAATTAATTGTGACATTCCGTTTGCTTAAATAATGGCAGCACTGAAAAATTACGTGGGAAAAATAAACAGAAATGAAAGCTTCTTGTTAGGAATTGTTGAAAAGATAGAAATTACTTTGAATGATTAAAAATCAGAAAAAAACCTTTTTTAAGGCAAAAAAAAAATGAAAAGTACATTAAAATAACAGAGGATCATGTTAAAATAAGTATTTATCAGTAAAATTAATTTACGTGGGAAAAATAAGCAGAAACGAACAAAATGAAATTCGCTAGATTCGAACCCTAGACATAAGAAAGAATTAAGATACTTCGCGAAAGCGGCGCGTTAGCCAATCACGCCACGCAGGTTAGTGACAGAACAGAAAATAGGCAATAATAATGAATGGTCGGTTCAAATTGAATTGAATTTTTAATTGAGGGGATCCGTAATTTTGAAGCAATTTTTTCAATCTTCGTATATGTTACGGATAATATTACTGTACACACGGAAAAAAGGTTTTGTGAGATTACCTTCATAAATGACGAAGTTATTCAATGTTAAGTAAAAATTAAGACTACTTTTTAAAAATTCTATAAAAAAAAGTTTTGGGAATTTTATTTTTTAAATGAATGGATCTAAAAGAGAAAGGCTTGAAGTTAATTAGTGTAGAATATCGATTTAATAACACGAAAAGTAATTCATACCCAACGATTTAGAAATAATTTTCATAAAAACGCATGTTTTAACACTATTTTAAAAAATTCGAAAAAAATAGAAAATATCGTTATTTTACAAAAAAAATTACACCGTGTTGTGGCGAAATAAATGATCTTTCCGATTCTGTAATTATGTTTTGTCTAATTTCGACACCGAAAATCGGATGACAATTTTAATATGGTGGAAAACGTAAGATTACCGCTCGGCCGAAACGGAAGGGAAGTTCCGCCAAGTAAGCAACCGGCAGGAGTAAAATAATTCGGCGTTTTAAGGTTTTTAATTAATATCTTTTTAACTAATTACAATATCGGAATATAAATAGGCAATACGGCTTCCCCGGAAAATTCCCGATCTTTTGGTACCTTCCGCGACTTTCTGCGTGGTGCTGTTCGTGAGAAGATAGACGCACATAGATAGATAGATAGATACATACATACATACGTTTGTTTACCTTCGAATTTTAATAGTGTAAGATTATACACGTTAATTTAACTATTTTAAAAATGAAGTTACCACATGTAAAATACATCAAAATAAATTTATTATATAAAATATTCAAACACATACAATTTTAAATTATTAAAATGTACTCAAACTGTTTGAAAATGGACAAAGCTATATGGCTAATGTGCACTAATGGAACACAATAAGATTTGGGGGGGGGGGGAATAAGTTACATAACAAAATTTATTTTCAACAAAATCTTACAAGTACTTCATTCAAGTATTTCAACATAAATTATAAGAATACTTCAAAGTACAAATCTCTGAAATCACTTTATAAAAGTGTAAATTTGCATGCCAACATATATTGTATATATGTGTGCAGATTTTCTATAACAATAAAAGACATACAATTAACAATTTGAAACAGATCATTTGCAAATCTTCAAGATAACAGAAAACTGAAGATGGATGAAGTTTTTTTTTAACAAAGATGAATATTTTTAATTTTTCAGACAAATACATTATCAAGCACTTGCAATTTTACTTCCGATCCTTTTCTTCTTCAGCAGTCAAGTCAGCACGGAAGAAAATACGTGCACTACTCAGAGAGTAATTCAACAAATCGAATTCCTAGAAAAAAAATTTTAAAGTATAAATACATATGCATATAAATTAACAGTTTGCACATATAAAAATGTACTAAAAATGTACTTGCACATATAAAATTTATACTTTAAAATTTTTGTATTCACTTTGATTGCAACCTAAAAGGAATAACTGCTCCCTGAACTTTTAAAAAAATCTCCATTAAATATTTCCAATGAATGAAAAATAGTCCACAATGAAAAAATTACACACCCTTCAGGATCAGTCTGGTAAAATGTTTCACAACTAGAAGAATTATTAGAATTTATATATATATAATACAAAAACAACACTGATATTTATTAAAATGATGTAAATTTTTAAACTCACTTGCTGATATACTTCTAACCTGCGACTTGTCAAATTCATGGTTTCTAACAATTTTCGATCTTCTTTCCCAGAAGCAGATGTTTTTTGTTTGTATACTTCAATCTATAAAAAATTAAATTTTAACTTCCATCAATTGTTTTAATAATATGCAAAATCAATCATATTATGCTTTTCATTGCAATTTTTAACAAAATACAAATTCATTGACTTTAATGAGAATAGTATTTTCAATAAAATAGATATTTCTTTTTAATCAATTACATAAATAGGATAAACAGTACTTTTAAGCAATAAGTATTCTTTGCCATAATTAACTGAAATCAAATAAAGGAAGCCCTAATATTAATTAAAAAATTAAAATGATTTTATTCATTTTATTCACTTTTAAAAATTCCATGGAAAAAGTTTTTAAATTATTAAAGTAATAAAATAGCTCTCACACACCCGATCTTTGGAATATTTTTCATGCACAGATTGAAACCAATGCAAAGAGTCAAAGTCACTGTATAAATTCAGAAGCTTCAAAATATAAGCCACACCTAAAATATTAGAAGAAGAAATAGATGATAGAATATTAGGATGTTAAAATAAAATGTTATTCAAAAATAGATGAAAATATAAAGTGTAATTTATTTTGATGAATAAAAAGTGTTCCAGATATAATTAATAATGAAAAACAAGTTTAACACATTACCCATAGCAAAGCCATCATCAGTAAAGGCTGCTCCAATTTTATTTTTCCGTGACAATTTTTCCTTACTAGATATGGACTGCTCCACGAAATTAATAGTCTAGGTAGAAAAAAAAGGAGAGGAATCGCATAAAAATGTCAGATACTTAAAGATACAAAATCTTTCAAATGAAAATAACAGAATGATATATCTTACTAATGGTGGAACAATAACAAAAAAATGTTTCATATGCCCATTCTTTGGATCTTGAAATGCTGGTGCAAAAGCCTCCACAAGTAATTTAAAGTATTCTGTGCCCCCAGAAAAATTCTTGCTTAAATTGTTTATGACCAAATCGAGTTTAACGGCTCCTGATACTGTTTCAGAAGACAATTTTTCATCCTCACAAAGATCAGTAAAAGTAATTATGTCCTCAACATCAGGAATGAATCTTGTTGCATTGCTACAACAGTGAATCCCCCCGGAACGAATCATCCGCACTAAGCCAATAGCATTGCCTGAAAAAATAAATGAGTTTGATAATACAATACAGAATAAAATACCTTCTGTTAAAGTTAGAAAATTCTTTTTTATATAAATGGTACTAATTTTTCTTGCAAAACAAAACTCAAATTTCCTCACATCTTTAATCTGATAAACGTTTTATAATAAGAGCACACACAAATGTAGCAATTTAAAACAATATATTCTGAAAGAGTTAATTAAATACTTCATACATGAGCTAAAGTTTAAATATAACTAAAAGTTATTTTTTAAAAAAAAAACTAGAAATTCTTTAACAATAAATACTTACATTTAATGAAAACTATTTCACTTTTAATATGAGTGCAATAGTTTAATGTATGTCTACATGATTTTCTAAAAAAAAAATGGCAGTTATAGAGACTGCCGATAGAAGTGAAAACTTAGAACTTTTAATATTAAAATTTGAAATTTCATAATATTTGAATTAAAATTATCAACATGAATCTGGTTTTTACATCTATTGACACTCCGAGCAACAAATAAATGCATATGTTTATATGGTTTTTTATTATTCAATTATATTACGAGCTGTACAAGATCATGACAAAATATAAATACAATTCAATTGAAATAACAATTAATATACAATCATATATTATTTATGGCTAGTATTTGTATTTACTTAAATTCCAATGCACTTGATTTTTAACATTTTAATTGTTTGCATCATTGCCATCATTAATTTCAACAATACTTGTACTTTTTGTACTTTCAATTATTTCATTTTGTTCTAAAAAAGATACAATAGGCTTATGGTAACTAAAGTAAGAAAGGAAAATGTTTGATTCGAATTTATCTAAGTATCGCATAAGAACCGCATTGATCATCGTTTTATATTTTGTAGTACTGCTTCTCAGCTACCGTGTAACCACGATTCTAGCAACAGATTTTAAGATCATTTATCATATGTGCTTAAAATTCTATGATATCATAACTTTAAAACATAATATTAAGTACTAAAAATAAAATAAATTTAAATACTAACCTATTTGACTAATTAGGAGACGAAACTGATCTAAATAACTTTGGCCATCTTTTGTAAGTCCAAGTTTACGAATTCCTCTATGAAATTTTTCAGCTCGATCAAATGGATACTTTGAAGAAAAATTAACATGCAATAAGTGAAATCTACATTTGAACAATTCAAAACAAAATTATGCAGAAATAAAACGAATTTTAAAGATATTTCAAAACACACTAAAATTGTATTATATATTTTGCCATTTCCGGTCATCTTGAAACTATTTTTTAATATTTTAAATTGCCACATAATTTTGACTTTACTGAACACATAGAAACAAATTTCTATTGATCACTTTATTAATACAGACCTCAATGCCATTTATTCTCTGAAATATGAAGAAAGAATACCATTTTCACAAAAATGCTCATTCAGGATTACTAAATTATTTAAAACAGAAAATATAATTAAAATTCACATTTTTTATATAAATAAGAAATTTTTCAATAAAATTACTATATTAAATGATTAAAAAATGAACAAAAGTTTAATATTAAATAGATAATTCGAAGTTTAATTGATGACATTAATTGTCTGTATAGAATTCTAATGCGTACATGAATAAAAACAGGGGGAAATAATACTTTCCTATTATAATGCATCACAAATTCTTTAAATATTAAATAATTTACCTTTTGGCCATTATCTGCTTTATTTTCTTTGAAGTATCTATAATCCTTTATTAACTTGGATTTAATATGCTCATCATACAAAAACTGTGAAAAAATTTGAAACTTCTTCCTCAAAAATTGATACACAAAATTTACCTAAAAAAGAAATATACATTAAACTACTCAAAACTTCCTTAAGGATTTTTTAAAAAAAAATTGAAGCCATATGAATTTTCTACAAAAAAATATTGATAACATAAATTTATCTCTTTTCAAAACAAAGCTATAAACATATATTTTGTTGTTTACTTAAAGCTAATTTGCTAATTCAAAACACAAATTTTATTAATTAAATGAAGAAAATTATAAACAAACTTCAAGTCGCAATAGTAATGAAAGTGTTTGTTTTATAAATAAAATCTTACTAAAGCATTATCTCCTTTCCATTTAAAACTATCAATTAATAATTCATCAATTTGTACATTATAATTATTTCTTCATCCCATGTAAAAATTAACTATATCCTTTGTTTTAAGTTCTTCATTTAAAGATGATCTTAAATTTTTTTCGACTGAGTATATTGAGAGTGACATTAATACACCAAAATATCCCGACATCTCAGCAAAATTTTAAAAATAATAATAATCTTAAAACAGTATTATTTTGTTCAGCCAATTTCAATTTGATAGACAGATCTGCAGAGGACACTGACACAAAGTTAACTTACATGATTATTCTTCATCTACCTCCTTCCCCTTCTATTGATATTTACTTTTCATTGAGTTTTCATTTTCATAGAGAAGGCAGAATTTTTTCTAGTTTCAAACAAATCTTCTCTATTTAATTTAATTTTAATTCTTGCTGCAATCTGAAGCAAAAGAAAAACTATTGGCGATGGACCTTATAATTTTGAATTACGGTCAACTATTACACCCATAGACTTGAAATTTGATAAGCATGTTTCCTTTAGTGAGAGATATTGGTTAAGAATGAGTTTTGCATAAATTGACTCCAAAAGGGGTTGGGGAGAATCGCTGCGGCGCACAGATAAAAACTCCCGTTTTCTAGCTACTAGACCTCAGTAATAAAATTTGGCATGCGTGTTTTTTTTTTGTTGATTTGAAATCCACTAAAAGCAACTCTTAAGGAAATCGAATGTTAATGGTGGTTACGACACATATTGATACAAAAATTTCCGTTTTTAAACTCTTAGACTTAGACTTGAAAATTGGCAAACATTTTTGTTGAGTGGAAATCCAAAAATTTTCCCTACAAGTCAACATGAATTTCATAAAATTTAAACAATTAGTTTAAGCGAAAAATTAACACAAAAGAAAATGCAAAACAATACATATAATATTTACTACATATATGCAGAAATTATTTAATATTTAACCATAACTTACAGTAGTATTCATCACACCAATGCCATGTGTTCTTATGGAATTTGCAATGTGTTTTATATTGATAGTGTTTAGAAATTTGTTATTGCTTGAACGTTCAATGAATATCTAGAAAATTAATATACAAATAAATACAAATGATTTCAAGAAAATCATGTAGATTTAAAAATAATTTGTGAAAAAAATAGCATATTGTTAAATTAATAATGTAAAACAGTTCCATTTAAAAGCTTAAAAGACAGACTGGTTTCTTACCTGATTATTCAAATTATACAAATAATTGGAAACAAACAAATGTATGTTCCTCATAATTTCCAGAACATCGAGTCCCTGAAAAAAAATTGTTTTTATTAATTATAAAAGTATGAAAATATTTGCAAATTGCAACAAGTTTCAAAAGATATAGCGAAATTGTACAACAAAAATTAATCAAAGAAAAAAATATCCTAAGAATTTTTTTTACTTATCAATGTTTCATGAATAATCACTACTTTTAATAATTTCATGAAATATAGTTTGACACTAAAAGAAAATTGACTTTTTAAAACAAAAAAAACACAAAAAAATTACTTAAAAGGAGCAAAAATGAAAATGAAAAACATTTACATAATAGAAAAGTTCATTTTTAGCTTATAAAATTAAAAGGTGAAATACAAATTCGTTAAAAAATATTTTAGAAAATTTTTCCAATGCTTTAAAATTATAAACAGAATTTTTTTTAAGTGAAAATTACAACACATTACAAAAAAATATGTATCTTGAAAATCATAAACTCTTACAAAGCAAAGATGGTTTCCTTGAGATAAAATCTTAATATATAAATGGAAAATTTAGGTTATCCTCCTAAACAATACTATTGATTAATTATCAGATTTAATTTTTAAGATAACATGGGAATTCTAAGAGATCAGATAAGCTTATTTCCAGAATTAAATATTTAGATTTTACTATAGCAGTGATTTTATGATATGATTCCCTTTTTTATCTTTGCCATTTATATGAAATTAAACGAACCTGTTCCAATGTCTGACTTGGTAAATGTGCCTCAACAGTCAATAAATCATACTTGTGTTTAGCTAAACTGCGCATTTCACCATATGTTTTCCAATCATGCAATGCCACTGTTGTCAAATTATAGAAGAGTTTGTCCAGATAATGTTCAACATAAGCTGGAAGAAATCTAGTTTGAATGACAACTTAATTACAAAAAATAAAGAAAATATTAAAAGTCATAGCAAATATTTCACATAAAAGATTACCTTTTAATATGATATATATAAAACGAACAGACAAAAAATATAACTACCAAAGAAAATTTCCAAAATTATATCGTAAAATTCTTCACATCTAAAGAAATTAAAAATTAGTTTTTTTCCTCCAGAATTTGTTAAATTCTGTATAATTTTAAATATATATACTCAGTAAAATCTCTAAAAGCAGAATGTAGTTATTAGGTGTGTAGTAATGAATACCAACAAACCTGCCTAAGCAACAGGGTTGAATACTATATATAGCCAAATGATACACAGAGAAAGATGGTCTTGAATTTTTACTTAATTTCAATTATATTTAACATTTTGAACAATTTTGTAAAGAATTTATTTCAAATTATTCATGATATATTAGTTCAATTACAGATATAAAGCAATAATAAACTTGAAACCTTTTTTTTACATAACTGAAGTTTAATTAAAGTAAATTAGTGATATTCTAAAATAAAACAAATTCAAATATGTTTGTTCAATAAAAATTAACACATTTTCAAATTCAAAGGCATACATAATGCATTGGTATGCAATTAAGAGCTGATCTTACCTTTTACATTAATAAGACGATCAAAAAGTCTTATTGAAGAAAGGTTAAGAAAATGGGAGAAATCTTTTCTGCCGATTCGAAATGGGTTTCTATCATCCAGTTTTAAATGATAGTGGCAATGAAAACGAAGCTCTGTTTCAATGTGATTGCACAAAGGATCAAGCAAATGCTACACGAAAACAAAATTCTGTAATATACGTGTTTCAAATGTTTAAAATACAGTCTAAATGTATAGAACAAATACACAAAATAAAAATAATAAATTGCTTAGAGATATCATATTAAAACACTTCATTAATAAATAAAACTCATAAGTAAAATTCAAATTCAATAACAATATTTCAATAAAATATTAGTTGCCCATCCAGTATAGGGGTTAGCAACACAGGGTGTTCTCCCTCAAAATTAGGGTGGAACCGAGACAAATCGTACTGTCCCCTGCATGGTGCTAAAAGCTACGGCTAACAGGCGTAAAAATCTGGCCGTTCGCCATGATGAATTTTGTGGGCTTCAATCTGACTACATCAGACAGGTGGCATTAGCAACAATAATAAAATATTAAATAAAAGCAAAATAATTTTTCAAAATAAATGTTTTTGAAAAAAAAAGCATTTAGTAATAGTAACTTTTTCAAAAAAAATAAAATTTGTGTGCATTATAAAATGTTAATGTTAGAAAAATTTCAAAAAGATCTTTTAAGTATCCAAGAGTATCAGTAGGCTGTATTTTCTCTGTGTGTACTCTTTGTTTTAAATCATGATAAACAAACGTTGAAATCTTAACATATAGCTTACTTTTTTTATAGTTAAATAGGTTTCTTTTTGAAAAGCTTGCAACAAAATATTTGGTGATGATGGATGACAACAAGATAAAATGGGATCCACACAATCATGAAGAGCCGATATCATATACTGTAAGAAAAAAAATACTTTAATAAAGTTTTTAAAAAAATTGAAATTTAAAAAAGTTACTATAATAATGCAACAATAAATACTACTTTAATTTTTCAACATTTGCTATAGATCAATACTTTACAACATGCACAAATTTTAAGAGAATTTCTCAAGTTTAAGCTAATCTATTTTTAACTTAATTAAGAAATCAATTATAGATTAAATAAATAGGTACTCATAATTAGTATTAGATTAAAATAAATAAAAAAAAATTTATGACAATGATTTTGTCAACATTAAGGATGAAGAAAATTTTGCTAGTTTTATATGTAATATTACTAATACATATGCAGTAACAAAAATAGTACTAATAACCTGAATTCTGTGAACATCAAGCCCAGTCTCATAAACATCAGCTACATATGTTGGAAAAACAACATGATGCCAGTACATAAAGCTGCAATCACAAGCTTCTTTAATCCTGAGATGAGATAGGATTATTATAGTTGAGACAAAACTATTTTAACACATTATTTATATAAATAAACATGCAATAATTCACTGAACAAATCTGCATTAATTATGAGGCATGTTAATCCCAAAAGTGAATATTCTCAAAATTTAATTTAGAAAAGAAAATTAATAGAATTTTATGGGTAATATAATTTTTCATACTTGTATATGTAGTTAAGGCAAAAAACATTCTAAATCCCAAACCCTTTATTGAAAAGCACTTAATACTTTACATAATAATTTGCAAGATTATCAACCACACAAATATCAACAGAGAACCACAGTAAGTTAAATTATAAGCAAAACTATAAAGACAAATTATATTTTTTCCAGAAATTCTTTTTTATAAATAGAGAAATATTGAAGTAAATTAACATTTTTTTAAGAATTACAAATAATTATAGGTTGCAATATAGGTAATAATAATAGGTTATTTTGAAATTATGAAATTTTCAGTATTTCAGTTTCAGAAATCAAAATATTGATAAAACTTATTCAAGTACTTTTTGCATCTCTATTATTCATCCATTAAATGTGATATACTGAATAATGAATATTTAAAGAAGACGTTTGTTTACAGTGCAATTTAAGTAATATTTAACAATGCTCACAATACTCTGTTGCACTGACAAATAAAGTTCAATTTGTAATAAATTAAAAAGTTAGTACATACAGAGAAAATTTAGAGTGTAGATAAAATCCACAAAGGAAAGATTCAAATAAAAAGTTAGCCCCATAACGTACATAAAGTACTTTAAAAAAGTATTTAGATACCATCTATATATATAAAGGAGAAAAGCGACTCACCCACTCACTGACTGACTAATCACGATATCTCCGAAACTATTCAACCTACAGACTTGAAGTTTCGCAGACATGTTCCTTTCATGGAGTAGAGATACGCTAAGAGAGAATGGATTTTTTGCGAAATTCGAATCGCAAGGGGCATTATAATTAATTGTTTCCATTTTTAAACTACTAGACATACAATCTTGAAATTGGATAAGCAGATTCCTTTTATGGAGTAGAGATCCGCTACAAAATGAGTTTGGTGAAAATCGACCCCCAAGTAGCGTTGCAGGGGCTTAGGAGGCATTATAGATAATTATTTCCACTTTTAAACTATTAGACGCACAGTCTTCATATTTGATAAATAGATTCCTTTCATAGAGTAGAAATCAGCTACAAGATGGGTTTAGGGAAAATATCCCCCCAAGTGGTGTTGCGGGGGATTCAGGGGCATAATAGATAGATATTTTCGTTTTTAAACTACTTAACCTACCTGCTTGAAAATTGATGGGCATGTTTCTTTCATAGAGTAAATATCCACTACAAAATGGGTTTTGGGAAAATTGAAACCCAAGGGGTTAAGGGGGATATAAAAAATTATTCCGATTTTTAAACTATTAGACGCACAGTCTTGAAATTTGGTAAGCAGATTCCTTGAATAGGATAGATACGCTACAAAATGCGTTTTGTGAAAATTGACCCCAAGTGGCGTTGCAGAGCTTAAGGGGCATTATGGATAATTATTTACATTTTTAAACTACTGGAAGTTCAATCTTGAAATATGATAATCAGAATCCTTTCATGGATCAAAGATCCCCTATGTAATATGTTTTGTAAAAATCGACTCCTAGGTGGCGTTGCAGGGGTTCAAGGGGCGTTATAGATAATTTTTTCCATTTTTAATTTATTAGACACACAGTCTTCAAATTTGATAAACAGGTTTCTTTCATAGAATACAGTTCCCCTACAAAATGGGTTTTGTGAAAACAGATCTGCAAGTGGCGTTTTGGGGACTCAACAGGCGTTATAGATAATTATCCCCATTTTTAAACTATTAGATGAACAGTCTTGAAAATTGGTAAGCAGATTCCTTTCGTAAAGTAGAGAACAGCTACAAAATGGGTTTTGCGAATATCAACTACCAAGTTTGATTTCGGGAGATTAGGAGGCGTAATCGATAAATATTTCCATTTTTAAACTATTAGATCTACCTGCTTGAAAATTGGTAGGCATATTCCTTTCATGGAATAGAGTTCCTCTAACAAAGAGTAAAACGAAAATCAACCCCCAAGGAGGGTTGCGAGGGGCCAAGAGGAATTATGGGGGGGGGGAATCCTGTTTTTTAATTGTTAGACCCACATACTTCAAATTGGTTAAGCATGTTTTTTTGTTGAATCCGATAAGAATGTATTTTACAGAAATCAACTCCTGGGGGAAGCTGGTGGTTACTGGGGTGTACTGACAAAAAAATTCCTTTTTTCGAATTACAAGGACTATAATAATGAAATTTGGTTTGCGTTTTTCTGTTGTTGAATTGGAATCCGCTAAGAACGGTTATTTTGGAAAACGACTCAACGGGATTACAGGGGTATTGATAGTGAAAATTTCGTTTTTTTTCCCTGTTAGATTTAGACTTGAAATTTGGCCTGCGTGTTCATTTTACAGAGTACAGATCCACAAAAAATTGGTTTTGCGGGAATCCACTTGGTTACAGGGTTACGAAAGTGCAAACATCATTCTATACTTCAATTTTAAAATTTTTTAAAGAGAATTAGATTATTTGAGTATGCTTCTTATACTCAGCCAAAAATACAAGAGAGGGATTATTCAATTAGCAAGTATTTATATATAGGGAAGAACCGGGAAAAATACATTGTAAAAAATACAGTCGCGTGTCTAGGTGAAGGGAATAACTAGTTATTTATAGAAATGACATTGTTTAGGGAATATTAATCCCTATTACTAAAAGCGCATGAAAACCATTAAAGATCCTATATTTCTTGGAATCGCTAATAAATTTATCGAATTTCAAGGTCTAAAGAATCAGTAATAAACCAACATGTTTTTAATGCTTGAGAAAGAGAAACGTTTTGCAATAGGGTATTAGGATTTATGAAATAAAGGAGATTCGAATTACGAGTTGATATCAATTTAAGTTATTACAATTTCCCCCCTCCACAAGATGTGTGTGTTTGTGCACCAGGGCCCCTGACACACTCCCATATCCTAGAGATACTACGTTTAAAATTGAAAATTTAAATTTATGCATAAATTTGGAAAATTTCCCTTCACCTAAACATTAACAGGAAAATATTCGCATGTATGTAAAAATACAGTTTCAAGATGTGCAAAAATATTGAAACTATCCAACACCTTATTAACTTTGAATATGAATTCACAAAAATAAATTTCTAAAATACAGGAAATAATTTCTTAAAAATATATCTTAAATTGTATTCAAGAGCACTGAGGGTGAAAACAGGCTGAAAAGAAAACAAATTAAGAGATTGGCCTACTCCTTGCACAATCATTAAGACAAGTTTTACTACTTATTCTGTATATAGCTACACAATAACTCCAAAAACAAATTTCCGAAGACTGGAAATTGCAAGTCAACCAAAAAGAATTTTTTATTTTACTATTTATAACTTATTTTTATTTATAATATATTTATATCTGACAAAAGGTACAAGTTTGGAGGCAATAGTATTTTGACAGTCAAAGGTGTACTTCCTTTGAGGTACTCACTATGCACAATCCTTACAAAACCCTTCTTATATATTATTTCTATCAATATTTATTTTCATCCATATTTGTATATTCTCCTCTGTATCTCATTTCTTCTAAATATAAACATTTGCTTACTTACTTTTATTTATTTACTACTATTTTCTCAGCCTAAGTGCTCTCAAAAGTAGAATCATTTTATTCATATTGAAAGCTGACCATTTTTATATCAATGTATAGTATGATTCTAATAAAGTAAATTTTATCATAACTAAAAATTCTTAAGACCACATTAAATATATCAAATAGTATCAACAAAAAATATCAAAACTCTGGTACTCTACTTCAGTTTTTATTTTAAAAACTCTTGGGAAAAAAAAAACAGTTCCAATATTAAACAACATTAATTATGGAGTATGCATTTTCTCTTGAATACAAAATTAATTAATACAAACTCATTCGAATTACGAGTTGATATCAATTTAAGTTATTACATATATATAAACAGAATATATTTATAAAACATCATGAAATACCCAGTTAAGCGGATGTGTAACGGCTACTATGTATATAGATATATATATAACATTTGTTTTTAATATATATAACATTTGTTTTTAATTTATTTAACAAAATATCAAACAGAAAAGAAAAAAGAAAGCACACATACTCAGTTTATTGCTTTGTATTTGCTCTTTAGCTATTATGGAATAAAATACGAGTTTTCTTCTAATTTTCAACAACTTTTCTGGAATTTTCTTGTTATTGCTTATTATCAACAACATCTAATTCAATTTTAATTTTTAATTCAAAACTCCATGTACACATATATTATGTGATGTTATTAACTTACTTTTTCCCAAAGTCGCAAACAAAATCCAGTTTCTTCATTACACCAGCAAAATTTGTAATTTCTTCATCTTTGAAAGAATTCTATAGAAAAAGATTTATCATTCTGAAAAGATATGATATTGAATTTTTAAAAACAAAATTTAAATTCATTTTTAAAACAATTACCATTTGTACTCCTAATGCCATAGCAAGATAAGTAATAAGCCTTCTTTCTTTTGATCCTGCATATGAATAAATCAAAAAGTTATGAGAATATAAAAAAAACATATTTTTCATTTAAATTCCATGTTTATTAATTTTACTTTTAATATTAGAGTTGCTTCTTATTTTATTTAAGAATGTACAACTGTTTAACTTCACATGCACAAATAATACTACACAATACTTAATGATTCAAATAAGATTTTTCAATATAACCTTCAAAAACAAAATAAACAATTATCAAACTTAAAATTTTTAAGCACACACACATATAATACCTTTCACATAGTAAATAAAATTCAGCTACATTTATTTACACAATTCACAACATAGAAAGCAATTTTAAAAAGTTTTAAATCTTTTAGAATACTAAGTCCAAACATATAAGAAACTACGTTTGAATGAATGCAGAAAGGCACAAGTTTATATATTCTGTGCTACAGTTTAATTATGTAAAAAAAAAGCTACAGAAAAATAAAGTATTCAAAAAATAAGCATGTTACGAATGTATAGTTGCCCTCTTCCCAAAAAAAACATTCCTAAAACAACTTTTGCAATTGTCCTTATGGTTGGATATCAATTATGGTTGGAAATCAATTATGGTTGGAAATCAATTATGCAAGAAGTAAAGCTAAAATTATGCACATAAGGCAATAAAAAAACTTTTTGCACATACCAGGGCCATTTAAGGTTTTTTCAGCTAAGACTAATGCAGAAAGAACATCTAATCTTCGTTCACTATACTTTTTATCAGACACAAGTCGAGACTGTAAAAGCATAAAATGATACAAATAGTAAAAAAAAATCAAAAACTTCTGAAATAATTATTTTTAGAAAATCTAATGTAAAATTTTAACATGAAAATTATTTGCAAAAGCAATCTGAAAAGTACCATCAATTTTAATGAAGATGATGGCCATAAAAATTTTAAGTTGAAAGATTATAAATATGTTCAAACTATTTCGAAAATAAAACTTTCTTAAATTACAAATTCAAATAAATTGTGAATCAGAATAAAGTTATATTTTAATTTTTTCAATCAAAATTTTGAAACTTTATTTTGTTGTTGTTGTTACTAATGCCACTTGTCCGACGTAGTCAGATCAAGGCCCACGAAATTCATCATGGCATTGGGCTATATTGTATGCCTGTCATTAGCCTAAGCTTTGAGCCCTCATGTAGGTGACAAAACGTTTATGCTCACACAACACGATAGATGGCGACACCATTCAGACCCACTGATTTAACGAGTACGTTCTCCATTTTGTACTCAGCGAATATTTGGTGGCATCGGGCATCGAACCCAGGCCTTCCGGTCTGTAGTCCGATGCTCTAACCACTAGGCTACCCACGGCCCTCAAAAACTTTATTTTTCATACAGTAATTGAAAATCCAAGAGGACAAACTTAATAAGAAATGAAGATAGAAAAAGTAGAATGGGTTACGTACATTTATTCTGTATAAATAATACACAAGAGCTTATGTTGATAAACCTCATAATTTTGAACCATAATCTAATAATCAAGAGTTGCTTCTGAAAGTTGTATCATTTTGAATTGAATAAATTTGTTGAAGTTAGATTAAAATCTGAAACAAATTTAATTCCATAGGACAAACACTGGACACAGAACTCAAATTCAAAACTTAATTCTTATCTTTCCAATGAATCACCAAGTTATGTAACAGTAAGGGACATCAAAAATCATAAAAAAATAAGCCTTAAAAAGTTTTCCCCTACATAGAGATATGACAATTAACTGCTATTAAAAAATTTAACATTTTGTTTTCACAATGTATTACAAAAGTTAAGAAAATAAAAACTAGAGTTTTTGAAAATTCAAAAATTATATTTGTCAACATACAATCACTTTTTATTTTAAAATATACATTGTTAAAACTTGAAATATTTTGATAATTCTACAAAATAATGATGTAAAAAGACCTAAAACTCTGTTTTGAATCCAATTCTAATATGTATGAATAAATGCTGTACTAAAAATGTAACTCATCATATATATTTCTAACTTTTTTTAAAGTTTTACATGTTTAAATAATGATTTAGTGTTAGCTTTTGTTGGTATTTCTATAAATATTTTTCATTAATATATTCATATCAATACAGAAGATACTATCGAGTATTATTTACATACCTTGCCAATGTTGATAACTTTTAAGCCCAGATAACTCAGATGTTGCATTATATGTGTCAGAGATTCGTTTATTACAACACTGTGTCGATGATATGTTCCTTCAATACACTGAAAGACATAAAGAAATCATTGTATAATTGCAAACACATGATAACTTTCCCATGTTTTACCACCTTTTTATTAAGTATAGTTTAACACATAACAAAGATTACTGATATTAAAACTCATGTATCAATTAAACATATGTTTTTTGAAGAAAAAAACTTATAATTATAAACCTATATATACTGAATTTTTTTTTTTTGAATATTTTACCATGAATTAATGATTAAATGAAATATTCTACTTCACAATTTTTACTTTTTAAAATAAACCCAGCAAATATAAACTACTATAAAGTAATACATCTTTTCTTTCTCTTTAAATGAATAGCTTCAAAATCAATAGTTAATTTTATTTGAATTGACTTAATGAACATTGGATTGGCCATGAACTCATAATCTTGAACCATGGTCAGAAGAAAAGGAGGATACATGAGCAAGCATTAAAACCTCTTCAAACTTGGGGAAAACACACCCTGTACTGTTACTGAAACTAAGCCAGATTTATCATATAGCTTATTTAAACAATCTTTTATAAAATTAGTAACACAAAAGAAGTCCTAATCCAAGATTTTGCAGTTACCATAAATTGTTCCATGCAAACAAAACATGCTGAAAGAACTTCCGGAGATTTATTACCTTTAAAATTTCGATCATTCGACAAAGAGCTAATACACAAGTTTTGTTCATTGGTTTACACAACACTATATGTAAACCCATCATTGTTTTCACTTGATGACTGATCGTCCAGGCTAATTTCAACCCCTACAAATGATTTCATTTTAGAAAAAATGTAATATACGACACTCAAAAATCATTTTATTATATATAAAGAGCATGAAAATACCAAATTAAATATTTAAAACTTTTTGAATAAAATATATATTACAAAAAAAAATCATTATTATTTTATATAATTATATCAACACCTCTTTTGTTTGAATAAATATCTAAATTATCCAAAAAATTAAGTAGACAAATATAAAGAGATATATGTAATGCTTAACATGATCAAACTTTCATTAACAAAGATAAATATTAACGTCAATTGTAGCTTGATAATAAAAAACAGCTGTACATCAACAGCCAACTAAATTTTGATTAAAATATACATTAAGAAAAAAACTAAGCAACAATTTTAAAATTTTAAAGAATTAATGAAATTAAAAACAAAACCTGTAACAGGAGGGAGCACTTTCTGTTCAAATCCTCTAAAAGCTTTCCTGTATCTTTTAAGCAAGAATCCATTTCGATCATCCATGCCAATGCCTGAATGAAGCAACTTTGTACTTCTCTGCAAAATCAAATCAAATGGTATTTTTTATATTTAAACTAAAAATTGCTCAGAAGTATATGAAACACAATGGACACATACTTAAAACTAAGTTTTTTTTTTCAATGAAAGGAAGAGAAGCAAAAAAGTAAGCATTATAGAATAAGGTGGGGGGAAATTAAACAAAACCTGAGAAACCTATTAGAAGAAAACTTCAATAAAAAAAATAGTTCAAAAATGAATTTAATTATGCAAGCTCAGGATTTTATCCTTTTTAATGAACTTAAATCTTTTTTAGTAACCACTAGTTTTCTAAGGCTTGCAGAAAATAAGAAATAGAAGCTAATAATGTAGTATTAAGTATTTTATGTACAGTATTTCTTATAAATGAAATTAATCCTCATGAAATTAAAATTTATACAAATAGAAAACGTCTATTTAAGAAACCTTCACAGAATTTTTTCAACGATTTTTTTAAAAAGTTGCCTTAAAATTTCACGAGTTTAAATATTAATAGCATGAAAACAGACTCAGATTTTTTCAAAATATCATCATAAATTCATCTAAATGAAAAATAGGTAACAATATTAAACTAGGTTCTGCATCTATCTAACAAAACTTTTTTTTTCTATAAGCTGTTTCAAATCCTCACAAAAATTGATGAATCATCAAGGTAAACTTTTTGCTCAATTAGTATTTTTATTTTAAATTTAAGGTAAATTTCTTTTCATAAACAAAATAAATAAATCTAAATTAATGCATCAAAAATATAATTTTCTATTGCAATAAACAATTTCATGAGTTTTTAACATTTACTTTATAAATGATTTTTAGAAGGTTCAAATACAATAAATATTGTTTATCTGACATCAAATGCAGCTTGTATTCTGATCATAAAAACACAAGTTGAAAAATTCACATTTTAGTATCTAGTGAGATACAGGTTTTAACCTGTAATACTCTTCGCCTACTAATATAGCTTAATATAACGCTTTGTGTAGTAGACAGGAGAAATTTTCAAAATATACTCACTTTGGAAGATTTTGGTTATGCTGCATCAAATAACTTTGCTTAGAAAGCTTTACAGCTTCTTGAGCTTTCCTCTCTATATTTCGTGCTAAAACTGGCAAACGTGTTATAATAAACTGATCAGGAAAAAATAGAACATTAAAAATCAAAGGAACAGCAGGCACCTACAAAAATTTAATATTTAATTTAAAGGCTTTTCCATTTAGTTAGTTGTCTTCATTCAGTTTTAAATATTCACTAAAATTACACTAAGATCTACATTTTAACTAATACACAGTGGCGCACACAAGGGGGTGTTCTCAGGTCCGGACCCTCCCGAAAGCCCTTGATTTTTTTTCGATTGATTATAATCCTATGTATATAGTATGTAACATTTAATTTTTTATTAAAAATTAATTTTATTAATTAATGCTAATTATTTAATCAATAATTAGTTTTTTACTATATTTTCCCCTCGAAAGTTAAAAAAATCAAAAGAATGTGTTTGGCGGCATGTGGACTTTCGACTCAGGACCCCTTCCCCCTTCTCCTTTGAAAAATTCCTGTGTGCACTACTGGTATTACATGTGCTAAAATGATAGCAATCACAAGTATACAATTTAAAAACTGCATAATAAAAACAAATTCTCAAATTACTGGAAAGAATACAAATACAATAGCCCATCCTGAAACGGATACCTCTATTTAAGGGACAATTCTATTGGTCCTAGTCTCAATGAATAAGGAGGTTAATGTATTTACCTTTTCATAAAGGACATTGAAAAAGATTTAAAAATAAGATAGATATGGAGAAATAAGTACAGAAATAATCTATCAGTAATATTTTGAGGTTTCAAACGGCCAGTTTACACTCAGTGAAGGATATTTCATAATATTTTTCAATTTTGAGTGTCATCAGTGTTAGAAATTCAAATGAAAATTAGTTTAAATATCAAAACCGATGGATGTGTACACAAATGCAAGAATATTTACAAATCAATGAAACTAATTTGTAAATAATCTTTTGACTGTTAAAACTGGAATGCAGTGAGGAAAGCGAAGAGCTGCAGGAAAAATCAAGCATAAAAATATATTAATGCCTTAAAATACATCTTCCAATTTAAAAGAATTATGATAATTGTTGGAGAAAGCATTTAAAACCATCAGTGACTAATATCCAAATGAAAAAAATTATAGCAATGCACATGTTTCCAAACAAACATAAGTAAAATATTATTATTATATCTCAATAAATTTCTGTAAGTACAAAACTCAACTCTCTTTTTTAATTAAGAATTTTCATTTTTCATTAACAACAAATTCAAATAAACACCTGTGACTTTGTTATTAGTTTACATAAAATTTGTTTAAAACTTGGAATTTCTAGTTTAATTACATTTTTCATATATATGTACCCTCTGAAGAAACGCCTCCTCTACTAAAGGGACAAAATGTATGATCCATCAGGGTGTTCCTTACTGGGAGGTAGTATTTAATAATTTTTGTTGTACTCAGACATAGTAGGGTAAAATAAAGGTAACAATTATAATTTTCTTGATACACATTGTGTCCATTCAGTAATAAGAGAATGGAAATTGTACAATATGTAGCACTGTAACTGTATAAAATGTAGCAGTTACATAAAAGAGTCCTTACAAAAATCTAAACTGTAAATTAAATGCTAATTTTCATTCACCAATAAATAATTATTGGAATTTCCCAATCCAAAGAAAAATTATAAAAATATACAACACATACAAAATCTTCTACAAAAATAACACTATCTTTCAAAAAAAATTCAAAATATACGAGGCCATCTGAAATTGAGAAAATGTTTTTCACAAAATAAGGGGGGAGGGAGGAATTGCAATAAGCATTAAATAATATTAACAGTAAAATATCAATTGAAACACAACATAGAATAAAATATTACCTTTTTGTGCACTTCATATAATGCTTTAAGAAATTTCTTGTCAGTTGTACGAAACAACTGAAAATGAAGAACGAATAAGCAGAATACATCAGGAAGTTTCACGCGAGCATCAAATTCATTGACTTCACCTAAAAGTTAATTTATTATTTGAAATCACAGTTAAGAGAAAAAAGTTACTATGCACATATTTTATTTTACAAATTAAAATATCCAACAAAAAATCTTTCTAAATTTCAAATTGAATTTTTTTACGTTAAACAGCTAAATCAATCAAATTAATAAACAATCCAAGAAAATTTAAAGATGGGCCACTCGTAAAATGTTGCTTAGTGAATTAGTGACAAATGACTAAAAGATAAGTCAAAAGTGATTGTACAGTATATAAAAAATGGCAATTTTGTCCACAAATTCCATTTAGACCACTTACTTGATAAATTTAATATTACCAGAAATAAGTTAACATTAATTGTGTGTATAATAAATAGTTATGAAAACAAATAATAGAGAAACTATTTTGGACTAATGTATAAACTCATCATGCAATTAAAAAATAAAGGAACAATTTTTTTAAGAAAATCAAACTGTCCACAAATTTTATTCGGCTGTCCAAAACATAAAACTAAAATTGCTCAAACATATTCACCTTAAGGCAGTGGTATTCAAACTGTGTTTTACAGAATCCTAGGGTTCCATGAGTCAAAATAAACAGAAGAAAATTATAAATGTGTGTGCAAAATGGATTCACATTTTCTATGATCTGGATTAAAAATCCATTTCAATAAAAATCATTATTTATAAATTATAGTTTTAAAAAAAAACTAAAGAACATGCTTTTATACTGATTCGAACTAAAAAGTAAAAAAATAATTCGTAATATAAGAATAAAATGATGAACGAGAAAATTTATGTCATTGGGGGTAAAAACATGGGGTGTTCTATAAATATATCAATTGTTATAGTTTCTAACTTCTATTCCGAAATGCTGAGTTAGTGTAAAAATGTAGTAACAAAGCACCCCACGCTTTCCCCCCAATGACATTAATTTTCTCGCTCATCATTTTATTCTTGTATTACGAATTATTTTTTTACTTTTTAGTTCGAATCAGTATAAATGCGTATTCTTTAGTTTGCTTATACTATAATTTATTTTTCATTTTTTAATTCGATCTACAATAAAAGTGGTTTTTTTAGTTTTTTAAACTATCATTTATTTATTGTTGAATTGATCCTTGAGTTTGATATTTGGAGCCGGAATTACGTGGCTGCTGGAATTAGTCATGCTCTTCAAAGGATATTAATTAAAGGGTCTGACGTATATTTATTCCCTCCGTTTACAGGGCCTCGGATGAGTCCTGTATCGTTATATTAGATTCTGTTTCAATAGAACGTCAAACAATTAAAAGTGTGTTAAGTAGAAAAGTTCGAATTTAAAAAAAATTTAATATACCATGTTTTTATGACGGACTAAAAAGTATAAAATTCCCCCTTTTCGTTATTTTTTTCTTTTTTCACATTTTTATGCATTGTCATCTATTTCTGAGCTATGGTCCAAATTTTAAATCTGTAACTCATCGGAAAGTCACACAGTTTAATCAATTACAAAATTCCACTCGGAAAGACATCCAAGAAAGCGAGTTAATAAAAGCATGATAATATTAAGTGTCAATCGTATAATCCCCTTTTAAACGTATTGCTATAATGTTAATTCGCATCTCTACTTCTAAACGTATTGTTTTATAAAAATAAAAAAATATTTAGCAGTTAGAAGATAAATTATTTTTTTCACATGCACGAATCTTTTTTTTTTTATTTTCATTTTCAGAAAAATGTTTATACTATGGTTAGAAATTACTAACACACACACACACCCTCCACTTTCTCACATAAAGAACTCTTTCTGTTGTTTGTTTTATTCGTATTAATACTTTACACTTGCATATAATTAGCTTTCAATTAAAAACATTCGCTTTAGGGTTTCACCTTATTCTTTTAGATGCTAAATCTGGAATTAGTCGCCAAATCTGTAAATGGTATATGGAATTAGTCGCCAAATTTGAAAATTGTATAAGCAATAAGTTGCCAAATCCGGAAGTGGTATATGGAATTGTTGCCAAATCTGATTGTTATTCCTGATGATCTTGGTAAGGACAATGGAACAAAATTATGAAATTATTGTATTGTCATCGGTCCTTGGCAAGTGTGCAAAATTTCGAATTAATCCGATTTTTTAAAGTGTTTGAAAATCGAGTTCTAAGATTCCATTACATGCAAGCGAAACTTATAAAAGCATGTTAATAACTGAAAGAAAAGAACAAATGATTGAACCATCAACAGATTCTATATTAAAATACAGATATGAAGGATATCTAGGTTTATGGTTAAATATATATATATATATATACATATATATATATGGGGTACCCTCAGAATTCTTCAATGGCTGTTAAAGCCTTGATAGCCCATGATCACAGCAAATTTGAGCGAAAAGTCTTTTTCAACATATGTCAGAACTAAAACAAAGTACAGAAAGAAATTGGATGCCTAACATGAAATACGTTTACAAATACAGACAACAGAACAAGACTTTATAAACTTTTGTCCAAAACAAAGCAAACTCATCCCAGTCATTAAAACTGAAAGTTAAATTTATACATATGAATTTTATTATAATATAATAAAACAATATTGCAGTTTTTCTATATGTTCTACCTTCTATATTATGAATATTCTATTGTTTATGATCTCAGACTTCACGAAATAATTTTGTATTTGTTAGTGCAATATTTTGCAAAACTAAATAGTTTTTTTTTCATGGAAAATGCACCTTTTTTTTCATTCACACATTATTTCATTCATAAACACATATAATGAAGGAGAAGGAACAACTTATCGACTTATCAAAAGATTTAACCTTAAAATCTAAATTTAAACAACAGCTTAGAATTTTAGGTTGAAAATTCACACAGAAATACACAGCTATAAACATTTTGTCATTCAGAATAGTATTAAAGTAAAAATTATTTCTCAATGTGTATATGGCAACAAAAACAAATACAAAATAAAATAAATGCAGAATATAAAATGTGACTGCAGATAATTTCAATGGAACTAGACACTGAAAATTCGTAAAAAAATATGCAAGCCCTTATCTCAATTACTAATTATAATGTATCTGTAGATGACACCTAGGAACACAAAAATTAATATTATTAATGAGTAAATTATATTAACACGATATAAAAAAATCTTTATTAATAAATATAACAACTTTCTTTAATTGTCTTTATCTGAAACATGTTGACCTAATTTAAATATTATTTGAAGATATATTCTTCTATATAAGAGTAGAATAGGGTTCCTCCAAAACACTTTACAATTCTTAGGGTTCCATGAATCAAAAAAGTTTGGAAACCACCACCTTAAGGCTACCAAAAAAATTGTCAGAAGTGAATATCCTTCTAGTACTTCAAAACGTTGAATGAATAAATAAAGGTTTTATAATGAAGAATTATATTTTCTAGATTTAATAACTGAGCATATTACAACTAAATTTTTGAAATTTGAAAGTGTACATTCACTTTTGACTCCAATGGCATGAAAAGATCATATTTAATTTTAAAACATTGTAATACAAACCTAATTTCGATTCAATAACCATAAACTGATTTTTAATATTTAGAGAAAATTCGTCAGCCAATGCACTATTTTTGGTAACATAATTTTTGCTGTCATCAAAGTTCTGCTCAACACAATCCTGCAAGAAGAAATGTGTAGTAGAGATATTCATAAATAAATTGACAATATTTTATCCTTGTTTTTCAAATTAAATAATCTCAAACTGAATTTCAGACATACAAATGTATTGTATGCATATTTTTTACCAAGATGTCTAGGATTAAAAATCTTATTTCTAAAAACCTTGTAATGTTTTCAAAATTAAAAAACGCCCTCCTTAAACAAATAAAATTACCTTTTTCCATATGACCAAAAGATCTTGTAAAGAGTCCCAGAAACACTACATTTGACATTACAAAATTCATACATAACCTTCACAAAAAAAATTGACATTATTCTGATGGTTCAATAGCCATTAAGTTTAAAACTCTTCAACTCAAACTTGGAAGCCGATTCTCAAGCGGAAATTTTGAGAAGATACAAAGAAACTCTGCCAAGAGAGGGCATATCTTACAGGAAAGTTCGACTGATCTGTCAAAGAAAGTGGACGATGCTAGTTACCTCTTCCTGTTCAAATTCTTGCAACTTTAAATATATAAATTTGTAAATAACAGCTATAGTCGCGAAAAATGAATATATTAACTCCCTTTTTAGTCTCATAATACATCACAATTTTTCTTTAATTACAGCCTTTATCCAAAAATAGAACATAAGTTCTGTATATAGGTCATCATTATTTAACCCTAAAAATGCTAATCCTCATTACTTAATACTAAAAAATGATAATCCCCATTACTTAACATTAATAGTTAAAACATTCCTTAAAAATGAATAAATACACATATTACAATAACACAATTTTTTAAAAATTCCAAATCAACGAATTTAAACCTCCAATTGAACTGTATATATTTATTCTCTCTCGTGTTCTTTTCCCCTAAAAAGTGTAGCACTTATTTATAATTTTTTAATAATAGATTATATAGTTTAATCAAAACAGGAATCTAAAAATTAGAAGTTTTCAGTAAATTTGAAAAAGCTTTAAAATATTGATACCACAGCATATAATGTGTGCATTCTCATTTTATTAACAATAAAAGTTAATTATATCCAACACATTGCAAAAAGTCATATCTTAAGGGAAATGACATAGGTTAAAATTATGATTTATTTTACAATTCTGAAGAAAAGGCTTAAATGTAAAATGCGTATCACTAACTGCAAATCCTCTTTCCAGATTGAAGTATCTTCTCTTTATAAAATTACATATCATCAAGAGAAAAAAAATAAAGGCCATTTCAATAAATTGGTTTTGAATGATTTATGCAACAACATTAAAGCTGCACAATGAGTTAATATTCGATGTTAATAAAATTCATTCATTTCTCACTATGAAACTATATTCTGAATGCTTATGTTAATCCAGTTTGAAAAATTATGACTAGATATAGAGTCTAATTATTGAATTACTTATTCAGTTAGAAACTTAATTACCATATACAAAATCGAAATTATCCACCTTGATTAAGTGATTTTTGCAATAAGAGAATCTATATTTTTACAAAAAAAAACCCTCTTTTTAGAGTGTTTTGGAATACATTTATTTGCTTACTTGTAAAAAAAATCAGTGAACAAACGAACAAACAAATTAAATAATATACTGCACAAAGCAAAAAGCAAATATATATATCATAAAAACATAGTTACTAGAAATATGCTTCCTTCCAGGAGCTGTTTTTCTAATTTATTAATAAATTTCTCAAAAGGCCTCAATTTTTCAGCACTAAAGCCTAATTTTGATTGATTGTTTGTGTGATGTATTGAAACAAGCATTCGTTTATATTGTGTCCAATGTTCCCTCAAGGTTACTTGTCCATCGATTATTTCATCGAATGTCACCAAGATTGTTAGCAATGTACCAAGATGCTTGTAAACAGTCTACAAAAAAAAAAAATACATATATTAAATTTAAAACAAACTAGCAAGGATTATCCACTTTTACTTTTAGATGCATACCATATTACACAAATACAATGAATGAAGTACAATTTCTTTTAAAGTGCTATTTATTTCTGATAATAGAATACTTTTTTTCCCTTCTTTCAGAATAAATTTAAAAAATAATCTTTCCTAATTGAAAATCAACAGAACCTGTTCTAAAACATTACTTTATGGATAGCCTAAAGGAGGGAACAGTCAACAACTACATAGAAAGCTAAATAATTTAAAGCTATATACACTTTTTAAAACTAGTAATTACCAAAATCAAAAAAGTTAATATTTTAAGAGAACAAATATCTGTCAAAATAAACAGTTTCTAATTTAATGCTGAAATTAACAGTATATCCAGTTTTAAATTATAAAATTAATATTTGCTAGAAAGCCACAAAGACTATTAAATCCAAAAAAATTTAATATTTGAGGAGATAAAAGTTTGCAACTGCATTCTATCTGGATTAAAAATGGAAGATAATAGATCATTACTCAGGTCATAAAGTAGTTTGATTTTATTGCTAGAAGAAATAAGACGGAAATATAAAATGGGTTTTATTTGTTTACATTATTTCTATACAACGGTATTTTGCTTCAAAATTGTGAAAATATTTATCAGATTAAAGCTCCTTGCTTTCTTATGAGTTTCCTTAGTTCCAATACAAAGGGGAAATTTTGAGTAAATCGCATAAAAAATATAATTTATTTCTACTTCTTTTCTTTAAATAATAAGGATTATACAAACAAGTTATAATTTCCTTTTCGATAATAATAGAAAAAACTTCCTTAATTTAAATGTATTCAAAGCTGAAGAAGGTCTTGGTTCATACAAACAAGTTATAATTTCGTTTGTATGAACCTAGTCATTCTTGAGCTTTGAATACATTTAAATTAAGAAGTTTTTCTATCATTATCTAGAAACTGTTTCTATTCTATCCTCTGGTATTGTTTTACCCATCGACTCAACCTTTTCTGCACAAACACACAAACAATTGGAATATTTTCCCCAGATTTTTACACTTTTTCCTCTATAAAAGACGATTTATTTTTTTAAAAAAATACATTTTTCAAGAAAATTTTAAAATTTTCCTCTTGTAAATTTAAATGGTAGGGAATTTGAAGCACAAGCATGTAAATATTAATAAAATTTCTGTAAAATGAACAATTACATGTAATGTACAATAATTTCTCCATTTTTCAATTGATTAATCTTTTTAATTTCGTTGTTATCTGATAACTGCATGTTGAATTATTGTTAAATTAATACTATTTATAATTAGAAAACTCTCTATTCAAACTGTATTTTAAAAACAATTTTAAAAAATTACATTAATTTTTCATTTGAACATATTATTGTATAATAACACAATTTGATTTGCATAGGATATTATAAGAGAGGTCCTCCAGGATTTGTCAACTGAATATTCAGAAGAAAAACTAGTAACTGATTTTAATCGGCTCAAAACTCAATTCTATTAGTATTATTTAGTTTGATAAAATTACTTACTTTATAAGAAAGTTACAAAAAATGAGAAAGAAATAAACAAACTCAACATACTTGAAAATGAACATCTGTAACATCAATTACTGGCACGCCGTTTTTATTTCCACTAGTAGTGTACAAAGCACTTAACTGCTGCACAATATTTTTGACAACAATATTAATATGTTTCACAAAGCAGGAAAGCTCCTGAAATCACATAAGATATGATGCAAACATTCTCAAACTGAGCTGTAGTTCAAAAAATACAAAATGAAATTGAACAGAGCAATTTTATAACAGCCTATAGCACAAAATTTAGAATATGAAAATATAGATTATACTTTTTCTTAAATTAGATTGGTGTGGTGGAAATCTATTATAACAGGAACTTGCATCTTTAAGTTTCAAGGACCTTTTAGTCAATAAACAGAAAGTCCTCTTTAAATAACACAATCATTGAGTAAACAAATATGAATATACATAGTCAGCAATTGGTGGTGGAATCCCTAAATCCATGAGTTACTATACTGTACAATACTTGTCACATAAGTATATATTGAACAAATAAAATTCAACAATACCAAGTAAAAAAAATTCATTTTATTTTAGGAGCATTGTTCAGTAATGTATAATTAATATCTTCTAATAAAATATTAAATAACATTTCAAATAATTTATCCAACCTGCATGAATGGAATCATTCGCCCAATGTACATGTGAGCTTCTCCATCTTGCAGTGCATCTTTTTCAGAAGTTTCTGTTGATAAGACAAAATAATAATGTTAAATTAACATATTGAGCCTCGTACATACATTAAAAAAAAAAGAGTATCATAACTAAAACCTGAGTAAATCTATATATTTATATATTATGTATAGAATTATTTTATATAACTTGCTAAAGAACATATCCAAAATAATAAAGTTTTCTTTTTGCTTAAAGTTGAATAAATTTCATATATGAAAAGTAAAATAATTAACTCAAAATCTTTATAAGGTAAAGAAATGTCTAAAACCTTAATAAATTTTACATGACATATTAAAAATAAAAAACCATACAAAATTCAACAAAGTATTACCTCCTTCTCCATAAAATAATAAAGCTGGGAAATATTTTTTTTTAGCTTCATTATGAAGATAATCGACCTCGCAGCATAAAACAGCAAGAACTGAGATGACTTTATTCAACACTTTATTGTCTGTAGATATCAAATCCAGAATTGAAGTCTTCTCTTTGGGAATAATCTGTAAAAAAAATTGAAATATTTTAATATTAACAATCATGATTTTCCAACAACAAACATCCCAACACACTAACTTTAAAATTTTTACTACATCTTTACAACACTCAAGTTTTGATAAGTGCCAAGTTAATGCAATTATTTTTTTCCCTGTAAAATTTCAAAAAGAATTTGAGAAATTATAGTAGTAGTATATTCTTCTTTGGTCTGTGACTTCTATTTTTTTTTTTTTAAAAAAACATGTTTATTTTTCTCTCTTTAATCTGAGAATATAATATTAGAGAAGAGTTTATATATGTGTGTAACAATTTGAACAGTATGAAAACAGATATTTTTAGAAAATTATAATGCTTCAACAAAAAATTATATACATATATAATAACTTAAATTGATATCTACTCATAATTCACATCCCCTTTTCTTATAACATCTAATTCATAAATCCTAATACCCTATTTCAAAACGCTTCTTAATTTATCTTTTTCTAAAGCATTAAAAACATGTTGGTTTATTACTGATTCTTTAGACCTTGAATTTTTCTGATAGATTTATTGGCAATTCCAAGAAATATATCATTAATGGTTTTCATGTGACTTAGGAATAGGGATTAATATGCCCTAAACAATGATGTCATTTCTATAAATAACTAGTTATTCCCTTCATCTAGATGCGACTGTATTTTTTAAAATGTGTTTTTCCCCCTGTGTATAAAAACTTGATATTTGAATATAATTCTCTTTCTTGTATTTTGGCACTGTACAAAGAGCATGCTAAAATAAATGTTTCTAAGAGCAAGTCTCGTTATTTTTTCGGCCACGACCACTTAATCACCTTTAAACAAAATGTAAATTTTTCGCGGGCAAATATATTGCAGTTAAGTCAGTAGGATCGTTGCCTGCCGTGAAAACAAAATGCCAATGTAAAATTTTATGGAGAGTAGAAAGAGTAGACCAACGACAGTACTTCATCACCATGGATGGTTCCAGGAAAATATTAGTAAATTCCTCTGCATAGCATTTCCATCCACAATGATCCACGACCATACAAAAGAAATGCAATCCATGAAAATGTATTAAAATCTGAAAGTTTCTTGAAAGTTTGCCTATTCACAAAATTTGCATCATTTTCAGTGATGTGTAAATTTTTTTTCTTACGTAGTAGTAGTCGCGGGTCATCCAGCGAATATTAGCGCGGCTCAAGACAAAATTCTAAATTGTAAAATTTTTATTGGTATCACATATTTGAAATGCTTTTATATTTTCGCTATGATTTTTGTTTTAAAAATGCATCGTTCATAATGATTATTTTTTGGAATGTGATTTTCATATTTAATATGAGAATTTTGATAATTATATAGTATTTTTTTTATAATTGCTTGCTAAATATGGAAATTGAAATTGGTACTAAAATTTTGGTATATTTAATGGTATTAAGAGTTTTAAGAAATGTTAATATTTAAATAACTTGAGTGTTATTTAAAACTTATACATAAAAATGAACACAACCTTATTCATCTTAAGATGTTTAAGAAAGATATTGTAATTGATGTGCCTGATAATTTGCAAACAAATCTAAATTTCAAAATGCAATCTTTAATAATCCATTTTGATCCAGATTCCGATATTGATAAAATTTATGGTATTTTAACCAAATTTGTTTTAAAAGAGGGGCTTTTGGATCCGATTTAGTCCAGCTTATCTAGTGCTTTTTCAAGCCCTGAGCACACAATGGATAAACCTGCACTGGGAGTTATTGTGCAGCATTATATACACAATAAGTAGTAAAACTTGTTGTCACAATGATTGTGCAAGGCATGGGTCAATCTCCTAATGTGCTTCTTTTCAGCCTTCTTTCACCCTCAATGCTCTTATATATAATTTTAGATCTATTCTTAAGAAATTATTTTCTGCATTTCAAAAATTTATTTTTGTGAATTCATATTCAATATTATTAAGGCGGTGGATAGTTGTTCCAATATTTTTACACATTTTTGAGATTATATTTTTACATACTTTAGAATATTTTCATATTAATGTTTAAGTGAAGGGAAAATTTTTAAGTTAATGTGTAAGTCTAAATTTTAATTTTTAAACTTATTATCTCTGTAAGATACAGATGTGTGTTAAGGGCACTGGTGCACACACGCGTCTTGTGGAGGGGAGAAATTGTAATAACTTAAATTGTTATCTACTCATAATTTGAATCCCCTTTATTTATAACATCTAATTCATAAATCCTAATACCCTATTTCGAAACATGTCTTAATTTCTTTCTTTCTAAAGCATTAAAAACATGTTGGTTTATTACAGATTCTTTAGACCTTGAATTTCTGATAGATTTATTGGTGATTCCAAGAAATATATCATTAATGGTTTTCATGTGACTTAGTAATAGGGATTAATATTCCCTAAACAATTATGTCATTTCTATAAATAACTAATTATTCTCTTCGCCTAGACACATGTGACTGTATTTTTTATAATCCATTTTTTCCCTGTTCTTCTATGTATGTAAAAACTTGATATTTTGAATAATTCCCTCTCATGTATTATGACATTGTACAAGGATCACGAACAAGCCTCGTTATTTTTCGGCCATGACACATTCCTTATGTCAACAACAGTTTGTACATAATTATCATTACGAATTCAAATGTACTTATATTTTATTATGCAATAACTATCATTATAATTGAGCGTGAACATATTACTTAATTATTACTGAAGTCTTCCATTAGATTATTAATAAGAATATTTTATAAAGCTTTGTTATAAAGCTATCTAACTATCATGCCTACGCTCATATGCATAGCGACCCTTTAAATGTGTCTGGGGGGATGTTTGGCCCATCCGATTGGTCTGACTGCTTACAACAAATATTGAAATAGTTCACCAAGTATCATGTATAAAAATCAAGCTTTAGAAAATAAGAAAAGTTCCATTACTTTTTAGGAAGCTTTTAAGCGTATGTTAAAAGTTACCACTGATGGAACGTGTCTTGCAGTATTGATTATTAATTTTTAACAATATGTTTTAAAACATACGTACAAATCAACCTTTAGGATTTGAGAAAAGTTAGTACTGTGTTTACAGACCTTTAGCACCTGTTATCTGTAAATTGGCCATCGGGCCAAGCTAGCAGGTATGCACACACTCAAAGTTTATACTAGCACTACCTTATCCTATATGTTTTATTTGTTAGAATATAAGTAACGTCTGGAGGCCCTGGGATCTTGGACTATCTGTTCAAAATATGAATGGATGTTTTTCATTAATGAAACAACAATTAAAGTAAAGCACAACTTTTCGATCCATACAAAAATTAACAATCAAATTAGCTAATTATCAATCAATACACTGAAATTACCTAGTTAATTTGCTTTGAAGATAAATGGATAGCCCTAGTATTGTGCTTCTAAAAAGGTGACATTTATAAAATATTAATCAAAGATAGTAACAATTTTAATCTCATTCTCTTAATATATGCACACTTATAATTATTTCAAGTGAGAGAGTATTTTATTAAAGTCACATTATATTGCGAGGATATTGGCGACAGTTCTCGTAATTTTATGCCATGGTCAAAACCATGACCGCGAATTTTTAACCATGGAGGACGACACATGAGAGCTAGCACCTCATTCTCCTAACATACACACCACACCAATGTGAGGTTTTTAAGCCACAACCCATTTTATGTGCATCAGCCCCTCTACATGGTAAGTCTTCAGTGGCACCAGGACTCGACCCCCAACTCGACAATGTTGGGCACAAGTTCATAACCACAACCCCTTGACTACCATGGCCTATAATGATTCTAAAACATCGCAGTTAAATTTAATGGACACGATAGTTTCAAGATCAAGCATATCTTACCTTATTTAGTTTAAATTTAAAATTTGTTTCAAGAATCAGAGAAAATACAAAATAAAATCAAAAATAATCACATTCACAGATACATTCCAACATAATTAAGGAAAATGCATTATAAATTATTTATTAAGACATGAAACAGCATTAAAAACAGATTAGTCATTTATCACATGCAAGATAATAAGTAAAGAAAAAGTATTATAATTGAGGCTGTTGTTCATAATTTTGGCATCATTTAAATTCAATATCAGATAAACTAAAAGAAATGAACTGAGAGATAATGGTTTAAAGCAATTCACTACAAATAAATAGTCCACAAATACCATGAGAGAAACTGGGTCAGATTCAAATTTCCAGGCATCATTCAAAGTTTCATCAAGAGCATGTTCTATTGCTTTTAGTTGGTTGCTATATTCTTCCAAAAATTTGCCATATTTCCTTAACTCCTTCTCTTCAACAATTTCTTGAAAAAAAAAACAATAAGAAAATAGGGAAAATGTTACTATCACGAACGAAAAAAAAATGCATATTCATTTAATTTTGTACCTATAATCTTGAATACTTGAACAAAGGTTTCATTTTTGTGTTTAAATTTAAAAGATATTCATAGTTAAGCAATTTTTTTTCTCACAGATATAAAGTGGTTTAATGCCAATATGAAAAAGAAATCATAATTCATCAAATAAAGAGGCAAGTAAAATAGAGTTTTTAATAAAACAATGAATGTGTGTAACTAACAGGTCTATCCGCAAACTTTGAACTAATCATCTTGGGGCAAATTTATTTCTTTTTAACTAAGTTCTATTGAACTTTCTGCCGAAGAAAAAGACTTAAGTCATGCAAATGAGTAGTTATATTTAAGCATGGACATTTAGGTATGTCCATGGAAGTTAGTGGAGTTATAAGATTGAGTTTAATAACAATGGAGAGGGTCGTACAACAAATAAGAGAATTACAGCGAATAATACCATAGAAGTCCAAATTGTTCCAAGAGTAAGTGAAGTAGATTATATTCATACATATATTAAGTATCCTTTTAGCCGTGTGATTGCTCTTACAACTAGTAGTGTTGTGCATTTCCTAACATGAGCTTTTTAATTTAAGCTAGTGATAGAAATAATAAATTGGAATTGAAACCACACAGTATGGCTGATCTTTACTTGAACCTCCAAACACCAACAACCTCTACGAGGTTGTTACAACTGGGAGCCATGTAATACCATTCAACAGGCAAAATTTAAAACAGAAAAAATCATACAATTTTTAATTTCAGACAATTTCAACTTAACAACAAAAAATTTCAGGGAGATTAAAAATACTCTGTAGAGGTTTCTATATAAAGATTCTTTTTCATAAACATTCGTCAACATGTTAATATCTGTCAAAATGTCAATACTTATTTACAGTTATTTAAATACTATGGAATTCTAAGGGATACATTAATTGCTCTGAAAATGAAGTACTAAAAGAAAAAATGAATCATCAAACTGTACAAATATAACAAGAAATTTGTTCTGTAAGAAAACATCCAAATTTAATTTATAATGGTAATTATACATTACACAGGTTAGTATATTGTGTTTCAACAATAATCAAAGCCTTAAATCAAGATCAGAATGGAAAAGTTATGCAAATTGTATAATTTGATGATTCTAGAAAATTAAATGTATATATAATTCAAGAAAATATTATAAACAAAATTGCAGTAAAGCTAAAAATATATACCTAAAAAAACTTTTGGAGGTAAATAAAATTCTCCTTATATAAATTATATAAACTAAGAAAATATTTAAAACATTTTTTATGTTAGACATAACTAATAGTAACAAAACCATGCTAAAAGACTTTTAAAATAAATATTTTTTAAGATTAAAAGTAGTAAATCATTCAACTGCTCAGTTTCATCTCAAAAGGTACAATGAAACATAATACTGGATAATAATTTCTTTTTGGTTTTTGGAGCCACATATGCATCGCCTATGTTTAATTTAAAAAAGACAGCTTATAAGATATATGGCAGCTTGATGAGAAAAACAAAAAGTATCTTCATAATGAAATGTGATTCATCTCAAGTTACATCCTCAAATATTGAAAATTTTCAACGGATTTTGATTCTATTTACCATAAAATCCAGTGTATAACGTGCCTTTTAATACAAAAAATAAGATTGTAATTTACGGGTGAGCGTTTTATGCCGGGTATCAAAATAATAGCTTTAAAAATAAGAGATGAGCATTAAAAAACTTCTACATGAGAGTTGTAGTTCCAGAAGTACATTATTTTTTCAAAAGCCTGGGATAATACCTTGAATAAATGACTTCAAAGCATTGCATATGTACATTTCTTCATAAAAATGAGGTTGCATGTTGTATAGGAAATATACGTAAATTTTTTTTAAAAAAAGCAGCTTGAAAATATAGGTGCGCATTTTACAGCAGAAATATTTCTTCTATAATATTTTACATATCAAAATACACAAAATTTAAAAACCAAGAAGTAATGCAAAAAAATTTTAGATTTTAAAATATTTCAACAATTAATTCACGATCAATATTTCTTTAAATTTTATTTTAAGGCATTTTATTTTTAATTGATAGGATGATAAACTGTCAATGGAATAATTTTTTTTTACTTTAATAACTGACTTCCAGCCAGTAGCTTTACAATTGCTTTTAAAAAAATTATATTAAAAAATTATAATTTTTTATTCTCATTTGATCACAATATTTCATATTACTGACATTTGCGATGGTCAGATATAAAAATAATTATTCGATAATCAAAGTGCATATTAAGTAAATGTAATTTTCACTAATTTAGACACTGCAAAAAAATAATTTAAAATAATAACATTTTGGACGAATCTCATAATTCTGAACCTCTGTCAAGTGAACCCGAGAACAACACCTGAGATAGCCCCTAGTGGATCTTCGGTAGCATCAGAGCTCGAACCCACGACTCAACAATGCCGGCTATGAGTTGACCATGACCACTAAGCTACAGCGACAGGTGCTGTGTAACACAAAACTGATATACGTTTGGATGAGTACAATTGCATTTCAGCAAATACTGAATTGATTTTAAAAGAAAATTAAGTGTCCGTGGTACTATTTAAAAAAAACCTTGAAAACTCTAATAACCAAGCTTTCCAAAACAAGATCTTTTGTGCGAAACCTTCTATTATCTCTCCGATTCATCTCCAATAAAACAAAACCTGAATAATATTTTACTCTGCTGAACGTGAAAAGGAATTCCTAGGAGGAAATTTTTTAATGCCCTTTGTCATTTAAGTCATATGCACAGAAAAAGAAAAAATTCCAGCAATAAGAAAGAATTAATGAAGAGTAATGAAATTTAGGCACAGCATGTGTCTAGGCAATATTTAATTGATTAAAGTTTCAAGATCGCAGGTTAATATATTAAATTGTTCGGAAAATAATTTTGTCCTTTGTGTGAAAAGGAAACACAATTTTCATTAAGTGTGAATAAATATTTTATTAAATTATATATTGTCCATTCTGGTCCAATACCTTTTGCCATCTTTTTGGCAGTAGCATGATGCCGGGCAAATAAAATTTTTGATCTTTGCTGGCAAAAAAACTAATCCAGGTGATTTTTGACCTCTTCATTTGAAGTAAAGGTTTTACCATCCAAAACATTTTGCAGAAAACGGAACAAATAATAATCAGAAGGTGCCAGATCTGGAGAATAAGTTGGCTGTGGTAGTATATCCCATTCAAGCTGTACAAGCTTTTGGCGAGTTACCAAACTTGTATGAGGTTTCGTATCATCTTGGTGGAACACACCTTTTCTGTTGATCAATTCTGGCCATTATGTTTAAGTGAATCATTCATTTTGTCCTACTGATGACAATACACTTCAGAATTAATGTTGTGTTGTCCAGTAAAAACTTTAAAAAAAACTGATTCCTCTGAAATCCAACCAAACAGCATCACCTTTTCCGATGAATATTGGCTTTCGAAATGCTTTGAGCCGGTTCTTCGTTTTTACTCCATGATCTCTTGCATTTGACATTATCATAGAGATCCCATTTCCCATCCTCAGTGATGATGCTCTTCAAAAATGGATGTCTGTGAAAAGCAAATCACAGACATCAACGCGACGACACAAATTTCTTTCCGTGAGAACATAAGGAACCCATATGTTGAGCTTTGAGGTTAAACCTAGGCCTTTCGTGGTCATGAACAGTTGAATTCGATAAATTTAACCTCTCAGCGATCTTCACGAGTCATTATTCACCGGTTTGTATGAATTAATGCCTTTATAGTGTCTTTATCAGCTTCAACTGGACTTCCAGAACGTGGTGCATCTTCAATATCGAAATTGCCGGATCGAAATTTTGCATACCAGTTTTGGCACTGGCGTACTGCCAATACATTTTCTCCAAACACATCGGCTAATTTTTTTTCTTGCTTGAACAACATTTTTACCTTTTCGATGGTAAAAAAAAAATTAAGCCGAAAATGGCTGCTTTTCAATCTCCCCCATATTTGAAAAACCAAACAAAAACTATTAAGTAGAACAATTGGACTTTTTCAACAAGCAAGCCTTGCTACATCAGCTCTCAAAACATATTATGCGGCTGAAGTGCGAAGTTAGCTGCGAAAAAAATGCAATTAAATCCTCTCAGCCGGTAAAAAACGAAATTACTTTCTGAACAACCCAATAGGTGCGAGAAGAGCCATTTCAAATGTGAAATGATGGTACATAAATAACCGTTGTAACCGCTAGAATTTTGAATACAAGCAAGTAAATGTGAGCATACACTGGTGAAAACAAAAGGAGGAACGGGGGTTTTTTTTTAAAAAAAAGCACAAAATAATTAACGCCTATACGAAACTAAGGTATTAGATAGCTGAGCTCTTTCTCTTCGCGGACACCTCTGTTACGCACACAGTGGCCTTGAGTCATCATAAGGTGCGCTGTGATCGACTTAGTGTAGAGGTGCTCGCAGAAACTTGTAGAGTAAGGACATTTTGAAACATCAAAACGTAGCTCAATGCTCGTTTTTTGAATTTCTTTGATTACCCATCATTAATATGACCAATCGACATCGTCCAGATGATGCCACAAGATGGCAGATAGTTGAAGGATTTGAGGCGGCCAATCACTAGTTACCTGCTGTAGGGACTTCCAAGTTTTCGAGGGGGGGGAATGAAGTCTTCACTATGTAGAAACAGTTCATACAGACAGGGACAGTGGTCTGCTAACCTGGGCAAGACCACAAAAAGATAACAACGCCCACTCAAAACCGTTGAGACTTCTAGCCAAAACGGATAGGTCCGTGATAGAGACACAACTGTCCCGCGAAATGTAAAATGCAACTGGAACATCTTTTGAGTCGATCCTTTGATCCATCCAGTCACTCAGAGACTTAATGCAGGTGGCCTGTAAACCGGGTGCCCTGTAGTCTACATCCCTTTAACTGTGTGAAGTACAAAAAAGGCCGTTTAGCATATTGCCGAGAACACCTGTCTTACACAGAGGATTCTCTTCAGTGATGAGTTGCGATTCGGTCTGGACAGTGACTCGAGACGTGCTCTCATCTGGAGAGAACCTTAAGAGTCGATATCGACTCTCTAACATTCTCGAACAGGACCACTATGAACGAGGTGATCAGATGGTCTAGGTACGCATCATGGCTGATGAGCATACCGACTTTCATGTGTTCGATAGTTGTACTCTGACAAGTCAGAGGTACAGGGACGAGATCCTTGCACCCTATATCAGACTTTTCCAAGGATCATATGGACAAAATTTCATCTGTATAGACGATAACGCATGCCAACACAGGGCTCAATTGGTGGGCGAATACCTCCAATCGGATATATTCAGCGATTGGAGTGGCCTGCGATGTCCCCTGGCCTTAATATCATCGAAGGTGTACGAGATGTACTTAGACGCTCAATTGCAGCTCAAAGACCATCCCTAAACTCAAGAGTGCCTTGGTGCAAGAGTGGATGCGGTTGCCACAAAGGTTGATAAGGGCCCTGTTAAACAGTATGAAACACTGATGTGTAGCTGTTAAAAGCAATCACACACCCTATTAGACATGCTTTTCTCTGACTTACAGGGTATCGGTCAACTGCCGTGCTGGACAAGTGACCAGTTTCCTTTTTAAGAGTGCAGATTGTGCCTATTTTTGTTTCCCCCTATATTGATCTTATATTGGATGATATTTTGGCCAGGTTTGGTTTTAATTGCTTTGTTAGTTTTCTTTTTATTGCAAAAAAACATTTGACCCTTCAATTGTTTTCACCAATGTATTTTATAGAACAGGTACCAGATGCAAGTTTGTGGGGTGGAGTTCCCACAAAGTGACATCTGGTACCTGTGGTATGTGCCAAATGCACATACTTGTAGCACTTGGTCGGTCAATATAGGGACGGATAATGCTGGTCGTGTGAGGCAATGGACTGGTCATCCAATGACATAGCATTAATACTCGATTGGAGAAATATCTGGTGATCTAGCAGACTAAAGCAATAAGTCGACACTCTGTAGAGCACGTTGAATATGAGGCGGACGTTTTCCAGTTGGACTCCCCCCCCCCCTTTAATCCTGATTAAAAATCACAGCGTAACAGATTGAAGCACCAGACTGATGTACAAGTCAGAATGCGTGGAATAACCAAGACTTCCAATGTTGCCATAGGAAACAGTTCCCCTGACCATAACTCCAGGTGTATTTCCAGTGTGCCCAGGACGCAGACAGGTTAGTTACTAACTCTCACTTTCCCTCCTAACCAACACACGGTCATCAATGGCACCAAGGCAGAACCGCCTTACATCAGAAAACACAACAGATTTCCACTGCGTCCTTCAGTAAGCCCTAGCTTGCCATCATTGACGTTGCAAACCGCAGTGGTTTTAAGTCAGCGCAATAAATGCTACAAGATGCCTGGCTTGATGCTGTCTTAGAATTAACAGAGTTATAACAATTCATTGTGTTACTGAGCTGTCAACAACAGCTTGAATTTTTCCTGCAGATGCAGTAAGATGCGCATCAGACAATTTGCCAAATATATGGCGGTCTTCCCTCTCAATAGTGCCACGCTTCCACTCAAAGTGCAGTCTTCTTGAGGCGGTATCTTCCCTTGAGCACTGCTGCCAACAAACATGCATAGTGGATATATTTTTGCAGAGTTTTTATGCAATATCACCGACAGAAAACTCCTCTTTTCTTAGCCCTATCACACAAGCTTGTACAAAACTCAGTGAGCAGTTGATAATGGCTTATTTGTCTAAAAAGCATTCTTGATAAACATTAACTCGCTACCGTCAAATCTCAACAACAAATAAAACCCACGAACTTTACAGCACGTATTTAAAGCAAAACCTAATTAGTATGTTCATAGTGGTGCTACCAGCGCCACACTTAGGCTCCTCATGCGAAACTTAAATTACGTCATCTTTTAGATGCATAAACAGGCTAGCACGACTCCTTGTCTGTGGTATAAGGATTTCCCACCACCACCAGTGTATTTATATATTAGCGTTAAAATCCTACCAAAATACTTAATTTATGAGTAAAATAAAACTCTTTAATTATCTTTAATTTATAGTACTTACACTCACTGACATAAGTTAGACACGGAGAGGCAAATGTTAATATCCGAAAGCTAATTTGACTTTGAGAGGCTGCAAGGGTGGATGGAAGTATGCAGATATGCTATGCAACAGCAAATCACAATTTCGTGTCGAGAAATATGTAAAAAAGACATTCGTATCCGATTTGATTTTAATTTACTTCCCACTGTGAAGCAACACGAGGCTATTCGCGACGAACCATGGAATTTTAAACCACGGTCAAGTGACAAGAACGACACCTAAGCTGGCATCCCCTTTAAAGTGCATCAGCCCCTCTACTCAGAAGACAGTCATATCAGAAGCCTGCTTTGTGAAGAAGCTTCCCCTCTTCCCATCATCGCAAGTCCACTTCCCATTTTCAAAGATGTCTATTAATGACTACTCTCAAACAATAAAAAAATCCCAGTATATCACAAATACTTGTTACATTCCACGTACAGATTTGAGAGTCCACAGCACATGCGCTCGGTGATTCAATCGCAGTCGGGTTTAGAGGCGAAAAAGCACTGATAAAGTGTTTATAAGATGACTTCTGAACTAGCCTCCCCACATATCAAACTTCACATCACGCTAACGTGAGGACTTTGAGCAATGATAATTTTAATGTGCATTAACCCCTGAACACTGCTGATTTCTAGTGTTACAGAAATTCAAACTCAAAAGCTGAAAGTTTGTGACCATGACAATTCGGCTTGTGTGGCTGTATCGGGTTGCCAGATAGTACACTTTGATTAGTCACTCCCAAACACGTGATGCCATTGCTTAAGATCCCTATGTTAATTTTTATACCACTATAAGTGACACTAGCCATTGGTTGCGGTAATTTTCGATTTATAAGTAGCAGCACTGCCATGAAAATGAAGATTTCGAAATTCGGGTTTGATTTTTTATTAACGTAGTACACTAAAGCAACGCGAGTGCTTTTGGCGATCAAAGTAATCAAAATCAAAGATCAATTAAAAATCGTGACGAATTGTTGTGTTGATGTAATGTCCAGTGGCTTCCTGGAATTCCCAAAAAATTTTATTGGCTGAATCCTTGCGATTGATTTCACCACTATCTTCAGCGCTCTAAGCACTACCAGATCGTGGTTGAACAATTATAACATCTGCACACGTTTCCACTTCACGATAACATCATAAACAATAGAATGAGATACTCCGAACACAGAAGAAATGTCACGAACACTCTCCAAAGCGGTGACAACCAATTACTACGTATAAAATCATTTAGTTCGCGCTGTTTCTTCCCGTGTACTTTTCTAGTTGTGAAAAATAGTCTATGAATTCTTTTATATTTTTCTGGGGGCTAGCAGTTCGATGTCACTGATTGAATCTACTATTTCAAAGGTTTTGCGTCCGGATACATTTAATCATATAGTGTGATAATCAGGAGCATCTTAAGTTAATCTGTCACGTTTTGATTTTTTTTTTTATTTCTATCTTGAAATCATTAAGGAAATACTATTCGGAATTAACCAGATAACTATCACAAAATTTAAATAATTGGAGCAAAATAATTTTCTTTAAAAAAAACTGTAAAATACACAGTGAAAGATATTTTATTCCTGAATATACACAAGCTACCGAATCTCTGCGTACATGCGATCATCTATGTGTTCATGATAAAATTACTATTAAAATTTCGCTTGAGAAAACCAAACGTACCTCTCAGGGATTCTCTCTCTCTCTCTCTTCAGATATCTCTTATTCAAGCAACAACAACAAAAAAACCTTAACAGGAAAAAACAATAAGATCTCCAACACAATCACCAACTATCCCCCCCCCCTGCCAAAAGTCAACGTACACTTATAAAATACAACTTTTAAATACCTTTTATAGTGAAATAATTGCACCAAATCGAGTTTTTAAATATAAGCTTCTATTACGATTTATTTAGGATTTGAGATTTTGAATACTTGTGTGATACCAAGACAGGAAATTGAAAAGAGATTGATATTACAGAAAGAAAGGCCATCATAGATCTTTAGAAAAGGGGAAAATCTCTTAAAACAAACCATCAGCTTCACAATAAACTGTTAGCTAAAACTGTTGCTGAGATATTCCAAAAAATGTCAATTTAACCACAACTCGAAGAGAACTGAAAAAGGATGATTATCCTGCCAAGTTTCATGTGCGCGCGTAAGGAGCTATTTATTTCTCGAGGAAACAACGCTAAGAGCTAAGACCTTTGAAACAGAAACCTAAATGAGACATGATTTTGGAAAAATGTAATTTATTCAAATTAAAGTATACTTTGTATTTTCTGCATCAAAAGACGAAAATACACTGCTTGCCATCAAAAATGCAACACCAAGAAGGAAAGCAAATACAAAAAAGATATTCATTGTACCGTAAAAAGCATAGTATGAAGACAAAATGATTCAATTACAGGTTGCAAATTAGTAGAAACAGCTGCCACCCCTGGCAGCTGAAACGGTTAGCTCATTCCATGCTGCTTCAAGTATATGCCCCATTTCCTTAACCGTATTAGCTGAAGAGGGGTGGCGGGCCAATCTCTCAGCAACCCTAGACCAGATGTTTCTAATGTGAGACAAATCTAGAGACCATGCTGGCGAGGGCAACAATCGAATACTCTGTGAATCGACGAAGGTCAGAACACGACTTGCAACCTGTAGTCGTACATTAACTTGTAGGTAGAGGGCGTTAGGCAGTCCTCGAGACGATAGGGCATGACCACTGGAAGTATGAAATGCACCGATCTACGTTCAAATTACTGTCGATCCAAACCAGAGATGTGCGTGTTGTTTACCCAATGATTCCCCAAACCATAACACCAGGAGAAGGACCCCTATGCCGATAGCGAATGCCAACAGGCGACGAGAGGTCTCCTCGGAGCCTGCAGACATGCATATGGTCATCAAAATACTGCCCGCAAAATCGGAACTCGTCTGAAAAGACGACATTGTGCCACTCATGTCTACAGTTTTGTTGTTCCATGCACCATGGTCATCATTTTTCTCTATGTTGCATTGTCCAGTCAAAGTAATGGCCGTCATGCTGATAGTCCACACTGCTGTAAACGTCATCGCGAGTGAGTGAATATTAACGTCGAACTGTTCAGCTACACGAGGGCTTTTGGCGATGGACCTCGTACTTTTGAACAACGGTCAAGTGACGAGGAAGACACCTGAGCTGGCACTCCCCTCTCCTAACTACCACACCACGCCAACGGGAGGATGTTTGAGCTCTCGACAGATTTAACGTGCATCGCTCCCCTACACGGCCGGTCTTCAGTGGTACTGTGCTCGAACTCATGACATGCCAGCCACAATCCGATAACTTGACCACTAGGCTACCACGGCCTCGTAAACGTAGCACCATAAGAGCTGATACTAGGCTTGCTGCCTAGTTTATTGAATCCATCCAAAGCGTGCTGCCTAGTTTATTGAATCCATCCAATGTGTGCTTGCCTAGTTTATCGAATCCATCCAAGGCATGTTGCCTAATTTTCGTTTCCAAAACTCCCGATAGGCAACGATCCTGCATCTATCGAATTTCAACACTTGCTGGTTATCATTTCTTTTTCATATTCGAGGCATAACACGATATTTTGAGCAAACTCTGACCCTACTAAGCGCTCTCCGAATAAAAAATCACAACACAACTTTTTTAACCAATGTTTCAAACGTTGTTTCTCCCTTCTGCGTCGTTTAAATTCGCTATAATATCATATGCATATTTCTACCTCTTCTTTCTTTCATGTAATTTTGACGCTCGTCAGATCCTCCCTTCTTAGTGTAGCAATTTTAATGGCTAGCACTGTATGTTTGGAGGAAACCATGTATAGAGCTAAGGAAAGAATTTTTTTCCAACAGTCAAACATGGAGGAGGAGGCATTATGGTTTGGGGTTGCATTTAAAGCAGCGGAGTTGGTAATCTGGAGTTTATTGAATAAACAATGAACAATATTGAAGAGAAATCTCAAGGTGAATGATGAATTTTACTCTCAGTACGACAACGATCCCAAGCACATGGCGAACATTGCTAAGTCATGCCTGTTTTAGCATCTAACAAACCTATTCCATACACCATCCCTGTCCCCAGAGCTAGCACAATATAGCATTAGTGGAATTCACACAAGCGGAGAATCAGAGAACACGTAATAACACCCAAAGAAATGCTCAAATTTATCATGGTATAAGAGTGGAACCAAATAACTAGCAGAAGAGAAATTTAAGGTAGTTTAATCCCTGCCAAATAGGTTAAGAGAGGTTATACCCCTACAAGATACTAGCTTTTAGTTACAATCGATTATCATAAAGGTATTTTTCAGTGTACGCAGAAATTGCTTATGAACACAATTTATAATTTTCTCAAGTTATGAATAATTGTATAATTTTATGCCTATAGTATTTGAATTTAAGACATTAAAGGAATCAGTAAATGTTACACAGATTTAGAAATATTCCATTGACTTAGTGATCGTTGCATGATGATCGTCTATGAGCAAATTTTCAGCGGTTAAGCGTACAAATCGTGTTAAATTAGTGGAAATGCATACTTTTCAAATATTCTTGAGCTGAATTTTCTCAATTTTCTTTATACCTACACTGCTGTTTGTAAAAAATGCAACACCATGAAGGAATCCTCAAAATTAAATGAACTTTGCAGCAAATATCAATTATAGGATGTTACGTAAAATAGTAAAGTTTCAGAGCCACTGCGCATGCGTGGAGCGCAGCGCCCTCTGAATTGATGCTTAAAGCGTATAAATAAAGGACTGTAGCGGGACATTGAAAATAGTTAATGATTATTTGTTAGTGGCGAACGTTCAGTGAGACCTAAGCATACCTCCACGACGAAAAATGGAGAAATTCCAACAATTTATGGAGTTTGAACGAGGGAAGATTATCGGCCTTCGAGAAGGAGGAGTTTCCTATCACGCAATAGGAGCTTGTGTGCAGTGGAACAGTTTCACAGTAATACGAGTTTCGAAGAAGTGGAACGACAAACACCGAACAACTCGAAAAACAAGCAGTGAACGACGGAAGGTGAACGCGATCGACACCTGTTCCGCATGGCGGTGAATGACCGTACAACTGCCTCCAGGCAGTTGGCAGCACGTTGGTCTACCACTACAGGTGTACTAATGTCGACTTCGTGAATTCATCGACGTCTGCTGCAACGTGGATTGCGTGCAAGGGTGACTTTATACAGGATCCCCCTCAGGGCAAACCATCGACGTCTGCGTCTGCAATGGGCTCATGAGCACAAAGCCTGGCAAGCTGATTGGCACCAAGCTGTCTTATCAGATGAACCACGCTTCAATTTGTGGGACCATAATGGCCGCATTCGTGTTAGACACTGTGCCGGTGAATGCTGCCTTCCAGAGTGCGTTATTGAACGACATAGTGGCCTAACACCCGGAGTTATGGCTTGGGGTGCGATTTCGTATCATGGACAATCCAATTTGCTATGAATTGAGGGTAATCTCAATAGCAACAGGTATGTCCATGAAGTGCTACAGCCTAAAGTCGTTCCCTTCCTTCAAAGCATTTCGGAGCTATCTTTCAGCAGGATAATGCACTCTCACATGTTGTAAAGACTGTTCGAGACTTCTGTTCAGCCCAACACATGCAACTTTTTCCTTGGCCTGCTTATTTGCCGAATATGTCGCCTATTGAGCACATATAGGATTTGGTGGGCCTACGTCTCGCTCGTGATTCACGTCCTGCAGCTTCAAAAGACGAACTTTTGCTGTGCATACAAGCAATATGGAATTCTCTTCCACAAGCAGACTTTCAAAATCTGTTTGACTCCATGCCACGTCGTATAGCAGCACTTATTGCAGCGCGTGGTGGCTACACTAAATACTGATTTCAAACACTTAATATTGTTTTTTTTGCTTTGAAAATTTCGTCATTTATTTGTACTAATACAAGTCGTTTGTGCATTAAATTTCATTTAATTCTGAGGATTCCTTCATGGTGCATTTTTAACACACAAACAACAGTATAATGCACAATCACTAATTATTTAAAAGTGTAAGAAGTTTCAAACAGTAAATCATATATTTTAAAAATTTAGAGCTTGAATTACCTCAAAAGCATTTTAATGATGAAGTTTATAGCAATATCCCACAAAATAACCCATATTTCTGTAGTCTCATTTTCATTTTTAGTAAAATCTTTGAATTTTAAATAAACCATGGGAAGTTTATGAACCTAAGCTGCAAGAAAATTAGTTTTATGAAAATATTTGAATTTTCACTTATTGAAGTCTCCAGATGTAGTTGATATTGATTTCAGATTATTAATTTAAATATTGGTTACATTTTTATGGCCATGCTCTTTAATCGAATTTTGTATTGAGCACAATACTTTGATTTTAATAATTGGAATTATAACAATTTCTCTACCGAAAGAGAATGTTTGATTATATCTGAAACCAAAAATAAGCATGGGAAATTATTTTAATTAAAAAATTTCCAGTAATATTAGGTTTTGGGAAAGTTTTTAAAACGAACTACAATTCCAAGGAATCTTTACACTCGTTATGGGACAATTTTTTTTAAAAAAATTGTTTATTCGAAACATCAGCATGAATTAGTTATTGATCAAATCTCGAATCATTTAAAATGACTAACGTTAAAGAAACTATAAAAAATAAGCAACGCTTTGAGAAAGATGGACATAGAATAGCCAAGAAATGGTTTTAAAATTTTTTTGAAGGGACTGAATCTACTAAAACACATCAAAGTAAGTGACGAAACAAAATTTACACAAAATAGGAAAAATAGATCTTGAATTTTCTTAACGTCCCGCTTTGAAGCTACACGAGGGCTATAAGCGTTCGTGTTGAAATTGTGGGGAAATTGAAGTACAGCTCGTAATGAACAGCAAATGTAATAAAACAGTTCTTTTTTTATCAGACTAATATAAAATTGAATGAAACTGAAGGAGTTTTTTTTCTCCCATCAAGTTTTTTAAATGCTGTGAGAGTGGTAGAGTGGCTGCCTTTCGAAAACAGTTATCCAAGTGTTCATCAGAGAGTCTGTTATAATACTTTTTTTAATAAATTCCGTATTGGAAAAAAAATCTCACACGGATATGTAGAGCTGAACATTGCCATCACTTTGAGAAAAAAACTAGACCAAAAACTAGACTGAGATCCGTCACAAATTTACTACTCAAATCTGAAATAATTTTAACGTATTATTTGCTGTTATAAGGAGGAATTGAAAACCCTTACTTGACAAGTTCAAATAGGAAACTTGTATTTTCACTTTGGTTGATATTTTTTTCCCCAAAGTTCCATCTTTTTTAGAATAAAGCAACATCTGAAACTGTGTGTGTTCTGCCAATATCTTTATCCTTACCTTGAAGCTGCAAGTTAATATTCTTAACATCTCAGTGATGTTTGCAAGAAAAGTAAAATCCTGCGGCCAAACTGGATCTTCTAGATCACACAGAGGGATTCATCTAGCTTTTTCAAAAATTCTACTATGGCAAGAAGGAACTCTTGAAAACGTTGTAAGACTCTTCCTCTACTCAACCAACGCCCCTTTGGTATTGCCAATCTAGTTCCTCAGTTAGTGCTCTGAACAAAGGTCTCCAAGTTACGTGTGCTTTAACATTGTTCATTATTTTTATGACTGCTTTCATTACATTGTTTATAATTTTTAAAAAATTCCACTCAGTGACTCCTGATGTATAACAGTGATAAGACGGAAATTTCAGAAAATGGTTTATCTTTACGAAAAACTTTATGAATCTCTTCTCTCTGCCTATCATCACACAAGCTTCATCAATATTGCTAAGCTCACCAGCTTATTTACAGGAATATTTTCAGATTTGCTCAGATCTTTAACTGCTAAAATATATTCTGTCCTACAGAGTAGTGTTACACAACCTTTTTATCACCACGGACCGGTCAACGTTTGATAAATTTATCGCGGCAAGCTAAGCGGGAAAAATTAATTCATACTTTAAATAGCTTTGATTTAATAATTTTAATTTAATTGCATATAAACATACCTTCTGAATAAAATGCAGTTACACCAAAAAAATGAATATAAAGTGATTTAACATGGAGAATCTATATGATTTCCATAAAAAGTCGCACAAACCTGAGAGAAATACACAAGAGTAAATAAAATGGAAATAATTTAATTTTCTATGGGCGTCTCGGTACCATTTGATTCACAGACTGGTACTGGTCCGCGGCCCACTGTTGCATTAGTATAATCTGAATTGTATAATCTTTACCATCTACTCTCATATTTCAAAATTATCAAAAACCATCCCAGAAAAAAACAACCGAGCTGCATCAACTATATCAGTCGATTCATCAAGTTGCAGGGGAAAATGGCTGCAGCTATCAAAGTCAATTTTAAGTTCTGAGGCAAAGTCAGAACTTATAACCACAACTTTTTTCATTACTTATTTGCAGAAAACTGTACAGGTTTAATAGCGGACATTATCTCAGTTTTATTTTTGAAACTATCAAATAATTTATCTGCACTTCTAAAAATGCAGTCTGCTTTTGCATGGCTTTTTATTTTGTGTAATAATGTTTGAAACTTGGAATGACACCTGAGTTGCTGCTCTATTCTAATTTAATGGTTTTTAAAAAGTTGGATTTTTGAGCATTCAATTTAAGTGCCTTACACCTTTTCTTTCCTTAGAGAAAAACTCAGTGTGAGGAATCCTTTTTAATTCCTTCGAGAACGGTTTGGAAGCAACATTTCCTTTCTTTCCAACTGATACACTTGAATAGCACAGTAAACACATGTCTTTTACCTGAGTAAAGAAGTAATCGGTTTCAATTCTGAATAAAAATGTTGTTTTTGGCTTAAACACGTCATTAGAATGGATCTAGCTTAGTACCAATGCGTATATAAATCGAATTATTCCACTTAGCAAATGTCTAATATACATCCAAAAATCATGAAGCGTACAACCAACCATGAGATGAGGTTTACTAATATTACAGATAATTTTCTATTTTTCCGAAAAATGTGAATTTTCACCACAAGAACAAATAAAGTGCAAATATGCAAGATCTATAGTAAATTTAACTCAGTGGTGCAACAGCCCATGAGGGCCAAGGCCTACTGTGCCCATATCAGTATACGTGACCTCGGGCCCTGAGATACAAGAGCAGATGTTCCGATCAGATGGTGAGTCTGACACGAAATCTCCAGTGTTAAATTCCCAAACAAGCTTTGTACACATTTACCGACCCACTGAAGGGATGAAAGGCTGAGTGGACCTTGCCCAGCCCGAGGTTTGAGCCTCGGACCTGTGGTGTGGAAGCGCGATGCACTATTACTCAGCCACTGGGCTTCAAGATTTATAATACTTTATGAAATATACAAAGAATACTCATTCAAATTCATTGTATAATTATTAATAAATTATAAAACACATTTCACTAAAAAAGTACACATTTCTCTATTGCTTACTTTTTCTATATAGATCTTGCTTTATTAATATTCTTTTATGCTTCTATTGTTAAGTAAAAACATAAAATTACTGATGTGTAATGAACTGGGTGATTATAATTGAAGTTATGATTTCAAAAAACTATTTTTAGCAAGCTTTTATAAGTTTCACTTGCATGTAACGGAATCTTTGAACTCAATTTTTACCCACTTTAAAAGGTCGGATTAATTCGAAATTTTGCACACTTGTCGAAGACAATACAATAATTTCATAATTTTGTTCCTTTGTCCTTATCAGGAACGTCAGGAATAACCATAATCAGATTCGGCGACAATTCCATATACCACTTCCAGATTTGGCGACTTATTGCATATATCATTTTCAAATTTGGCAACTAATTCCATACACTATTTTCAGATTTGGCAACTAATTTCATTTACCATTTCCAGATTTGGCGACTAAAAGAATAAGGTGTAACCCAAAAGCGAGTGTTTAATTTAAAACTAATTATATGCAAGTATAAAATACACTTGCGGTTTATAGAAATAAAAACAAAAAAAAGTGTTCTGTACGTGATAAAGTGGAGTGTGGGTGTTAGAAATTTCTTACCATAATACAAACATTTTCCTGAAAATGAACAAAAAAAAGGCTCGTGCATGTGAAAAAAAAATTTATATGTTTTAACTGTTAAATATTTTTTGTTGATTATAAAGCAATACGTTTAGAAGTGATGATACGATTAACACTTAATTATACGATGTTTTTATTAACTCGCTTTCTTTAATGTCTGTCCGGGTGGAATTTTGTAATTGATTTTAAACTGTGTGACTTTCTGATGAGCTAGAGACTTGAAATTTGGACCATATCTCAGAAGTGGATGACAATGCATGAAAATGTGAAAAAAGAAAAAAAAGAAAAGGAGGAATTTTCTACTTTTTAGTCCGTTATAAAACATGGTACATTAAAATTTTTTTAAATTCAAACCCTTTCTTCTTAACACTTTTATTTGTTTGACCTGTTCTATAGAGACTGAATCTAATATAACGATACGGGACTCATCCGAGGCTCCGTAAACAGAGAGAATAAATACCCTTCAGACCCTTTAATTAATATCCATTGAAGAGCAAGAGCTTCAAATATCAAACTCTAGGATAAATTCATCCATGAACAAATGATAGTTTTATAAACTAAAAGACACGCTTTTATTGTAGATCGAACTGAAAAATGAAAAATAAAATAGTTTTTTAAAAAAACTAAAAAACACACTTTTATACTGAATCGAACTAAAAAGTTAGAAAATAATTCTTAATATTAGAATAAAATGATGAACGAGAAAATTAATATCATTGGGGTAAAGGCGTGGGGTGTTCTATAAATATATCAATTGTTATAGTTTCTAACTTCTATTCCGAAATGCTGAGTCAGTGTAAAAATGTAGTACAAAGCACCCCACGCTTTTACCCCAATGACATTAATTTTCTCGTTCATCGTTTTATTCTAATATTGAGAATTATTTTCTAACTTTTTAGTTCGATTCAGTATAAAAGCGTGTGTTTTTTTCACATGCACGAGCCTTTTTTTTTATTTTCAGAAAAATGTTTGTATTATGGTAAGAAATTTCTAACACACACTCACCCTCCACTTTCTCACGTACAGAACACTTTTTTTGTTTTATTTCTATTAACCGCAAGTGTATTTTATACTTGCATATAATTAGTTTTAAATTAAAAACACTCGCTTTTGGGTTACACCTTATTCTTTTAGTCGCCAAATCTGGAAATGGTAAATGAAATTAGTTGCCAAATCTGAAAATAGTGTATGGAATTAGTCGCCAAATTTGATAATGATATATGCAATAAGTCGCCAAATCTGGAAGTGGTATATGGAATTGTCGCCAAATCTCATTATGGTTATTCCTCATGATCCTGATTTGGACAAAGGAACAGAATTATGAAATTATTGTATTGACATCGGTCCTTGACAAGTGTGCAAAATTTCGAATTAATCCGACCTTTTAATGTGGGTAAAAATTGAGTTCAAAGATTCTGTTACATGCAAGTGAAACTTATAAAAGTATGTTAAAAAGGAACTAATTGAGGATACAATTGTTTCCTGGCATCATATAATAACAACGGAAGAACTTAACACTATTTTCAGTGCAATGAAACCATTGATATGAAGCTGTAATAAAAAATAAAGGCAACTCCACTAAGCACTGATAACTGTAACTGCTATCATCAGTATCTAATGTATATCGATAGTTATTGCAGCATAACTTTAAGAGTTGCAAATATTTGAATTTTGTTTTTTGTACTGAATTTAGCATTGAATTCTCTTTAAAATGATAAAAAAAAAAGACTTTGTATTTTGAGCAATGTTTTGTATAAGCATACAAACTTAAAAAACATAACAATTTTAAAAAGTGTCCACAATTTTGGCCACCACTGTATATTTATAGTTTGTATGTAAAGAACAAGAACACTAAAGCTAACTAGATGCCTACTTTTAATTTATGAATACAATTCAGAAATGGTTTTTTTTAAACAAATAACAAAAGCAAAAAAGTGAATGAGACATGGTTTGTGTCTGATACCTAAGAGTTTAAGAAAAATACGATACAAAAAATTTCTGGAAAAGTAAAGCAAAAAATTTGAAATTATAATTGTTAACAGTCTAAAATAATTACAAAAATATAAATTAAAATGTATTAATGTATTTATCTATACTAAATATTTTAGTCACTTAAATCTTTCTAAAAAACCTGATGAAACTTTTCAAACACTATCACAAAATATTTCAACTCAAAATAAATAATCAACTGAACACAAAGCAAATAAATGATCTTACTACATAGATTTTTCTTAAAATCATTTGACATTATTTCGATTTTTCTCATTCCAATGTACTACTTTTATATATTTAAAACAGCACCATGAGTGGTTTCCTTAATACAGTATGTACCTTTAACCCATACACTATCTGGCCAAAAGAATTCAAACACCTAGTGATATGAACTCATAGAGTCCTAAAGCATATATTAATATATTAGTCCCCTTGTGAATAGCTTGCACATGTCTGGGATGACCTTCCAATTTGATAAGAGGCCACAATAAATGACTTCCAGGCATCCATCACAGATGATGAATATCGGCAGTGAGGATGGTCAATTTGGCTGGCTACATAATCTGTGTTCTACTTCATTCTAAAGGTATTCTGTGAAATTTAGATGAAGGCTCTGAGAAGCCCCCATTTAAACAGTTACCTTAAAGATGAAAGTTACCTTCTGGAAGTGAAAATGGGCTATCCCTGAAATGTTGTCAGATTTGTAAGAGAAGCTTTGTCTAGAACAGGGGTACTCAATCTTTTTTCCTGCCAGGCACAAACATATGACAGACATTTCATACAGGCCCCAACATGAGGATTAATGAGGGAAAACACTATAGGATCAAGGAAATATTGGGCACTGAATTGGTCTAGTGAAAAAGAACACAAACAATATTTTAGCATCAGATTATGAGTTTTTATACATCCGACATAATTAGTTTTCGTCCAATACTGATATAATAGGAGAATTATATTGGGAAATTTCATTTTCACACTGCAGTAACTGAAATATAAATCATAATTATGTTAATATCTTCATTATCTATTCATATTTAGTGGTAAAATAGCAAGCAATATTATACTTTTTACCTATACCACTTTAGCGACAAATCAAACAAGTTGTTGGACTCTGTTTGTTTTTCACAACAAAATAGTCTCTCAACATCCCAACCGCTTTGAAACAATCTATTTTATTCACATATTTTTCGCTTGCGAGACATGAGGAATAGTTAAAAGGTAGTTTCACCCATAAAATGTTTGCTACTGCAGCTCAGTTCAGTATAGTGAATGCATTCTCGTTACTCCATTGTGATTTGTTATTACTAACCCATATAGTCACACAAAGAAAAAAAATCTTACAGATTGTATCAGTACAACATCGACTTCAAAATTTACAGATTTGATTGCTTGATTGATGCAATTTGCTGCTAAATTTTTAATAGATTGTTCTTAAATTATTTAATTTCTTAGTTCAATGTGTACTGACCAGTCTACTCGCAAAAGTCCGCCGGGCCACATGTGGCCCACTGGTCGCAGATTGAGTATCAATGGCCTGGAAAGTCCCCATACATCTCAGAATTCCAACCACAGGAAATAAGGGACTCAAGCCAAACCTTGAGAAACAACCCCACATCATTATGTGACCAATATCAAACCTTACAATTGGTGTAATACAATCACTTAAACACTTGTCAGGTGCATCCATCGGACTGTCAGATTGTAAAGCGAGATTCATCACTTCAAAGAACATTTTCCCACATATCCACACTCCAATGACAGTGAGCTTTGCACTACTGCAAACTGTGTTTCACATTCTGGGAAGTAATGTTCAGTTTATGAGCAGCTGCATGACCCATGATTTTTTAACTCTCAATGAACAATCCTGATGCAAGCACTAACACCTGATGACCTTTGGAACTCGTGAGTAATTTCCACCAATTAGGACTTACCATTTTGTTTCACCACCCTTTATAGAGTTCTACAGCTGCATTCACTAATTTATTTCAGCCTACCACTTTTTATCTTTTATATAGTTTCCCTGCCTTGACAATTCCACTTCACAATTGTATCACTAAGTGGATTTCGGCTTCAGTAGATTTTCCTAAATTTCACAAACTGATTTCTTACTAAGGTAGCATCCCACTATTAATGCTACAATCAAACTCATGAGGCTATGTTGACTAGCTCATTGTCTCACAAACAGATAAATATGACATGATAAACCACTACCAACACTTATATAGTTTTTAGTCATGCTTTAAATTACATCACCCTCCAGATTCATTTCTTCGGAGGAATATCTAGATACTTTTGGCCAGATAGTGTGCATAACATTTTATATAATTTTAACAATAAGAACAAAATATTTTTACAATAAGAGTTATCATTTTGAATATGATCGAAAACAGGAATATGAACATCTATTTAAATACAAGGTAAATTACAGCACCAATAAGATATTACAACAAAAAAATATAACCTGGATGTTATTGTTGTTGCTGCTTAAACCTCCAGATACTGACAAGATCCATTAGACTATTTACTTTTTAAAAGTCAAGCACAAGCAGGGAATTCCCATATACACATCTTTTCTAGCAAGTTCATACAACTCAAGGTATGCTCAAGAGAAACATTGGTAAATCTGACACTTGGCACATATGGCAAACATCTTTTTGGGCTCTGAAAACGAGATGTGACAACTGGCAAGAAGCGAGAGTAATCTGGAAGCCTCTGTTACACTCAAGGGCAAGGATCATGTAGGTATGTTACCCACATAACAACGATGAGCGAGTGAATGAATATTAACGTCACACTGTTCAGCTACTCTAGGGCTTTTGGTGACAGACCTCGTAATTTTGAACCATGGTCAAGTGAGGAGGACCACACCTGAGTTGGAACCCTCCTCTCCTAACTGCTACATGTTGAGTGGGTAGAACCAGTAACGTAACAGAGATTATTAGGGCCCCCCTGAAAAGTCAGGTTTTTGAACCCCAAGACGAATCTTACAAAGATTACGCATTTGACGCAAGTCAGACTTTGGGCTTCGCAATGCGGGGGAGTACATTACAGCACTGGGTGGAATTTTCAAACCCCATCAAATTGAGATATTTTCAGAAAATAATTCTAGAAAAGAGAGTTGGAAGATTAATAATCTCAGTAAAAATGACAACAAACATTTTCAAAATGTCAGTTACATTTTGTAAATAAAGTAACATTTAATTACTTTAGTGTTAATAAAAGCCTCATAATATTAGAACTTTTTATAACAGTCATATGCATTTAGTTCTTCCAGTTGAAATTCTTAAAAATTAGCACAATAACATTCTCACATGCTAAAATTATCACATTAAAACGTGACTTATATTTTAAAACATCTTTAATTCATATATATTTTATAATTTTACTAATAAACTTTTTAATCACAAAACTTTAAAATTAAAAATTGTATCGATAAAAAAATCCTCTTTTTTGATAAAAGTATATCGGTATGAAATTACATTTGACTTCATTGACACTCATAGTACTTTATTTACCACATTATTCATAAGATGTATTCATTCATTAGCTTTATGTACGAAATTTTAACACAGTTACTATTATTTAAATACTTTCTTCAACAAAAATGAATAAAAATTGCTTTTACTAGACAAGATTACATAAGTCAAGCAAAACTTATAAAATAAACTTAGAAACACGTTAAGTTTTAAAATATTTAATTACAAATTATTTTCAAAATAACAAAACGTAAACGGGATTTCAAAGTTAGGAAGCTGGTAAATCAAATGGATTACACATTGCCGGTTTCGATTTCTAAGTATCATTAAATATTTCAAGAAACGCCCCTATTTAACAACACATTTTTTATCTTATTTCGTCAAAAAAAAAAAATACTCTAACGGATACTTATAAAGGAAAAAGACTTAATGTGTCGAAAAAAAGTGATTGGAATGAAATATGGTTAGAGCGATCAAAATCAATACATACTAATTACACCATCGTCCACTTTATCCACATCCCAATCTTTCACGTCAACAATCATTATTATTTTGTGAAAACATTCACACTCCAACAAATATTGACAAGCATCTAGTGAGAAGATTTTTGGCAAAAGTAAAGCCTATCATTATCTACTTGACAAAACTACAACCTTATAATTGCTTATATAGCAGAAGACACATACTTGAGATTATACTCGTGTAATTTTGTCAAGCATGAACAGTTCAAAACATAACAAGTTCATAATATGGTCACAGTTATGTACGGAAATCGAGCCCAATCACATGATTTAGAGTCTGAGACGAATTCTACTTTTGAAACATTCTGTAGGGGCGCTGCGATATTTAAAACACTTCTTTTTCGGTCATAAGAAAAATCTCCTTGGATTTGTATATGTTATTTTTGAAAGAAGCAGAAAGATATTTCTTTGTTTTTTCTCTTTAAAAACAGTTTTTCTTAATAAAAATTAGATCGCATGAAGCTTAACAATCTATTCTATGGACAAATTTCACGTAAGCAATAGCAAGAATGAACCGAAATCGAATCAGTTTCCTTCCCCTCTTATGGTGTAATGTTCAAAAACTCTTTAGAGAAGGGAGGTTGAAGACTCTTTAAAATGTTAGTTCTTGTTTGAATAAAATTTATGATGTCCCCTTGTAAGTACAAACTAACTTCATTAAATTTAGTAAATAAGGTTTCCACTTGATTAAATTTTCTTTTAAAATTAAAGTCACGCTCTTGTTTTATGAAACCCACTATCATACTCTCTCTTACACCTCAATGGACCCCCAAATCCTTTTTTTGCTGACGTGGACCCCTTGCAGGTCGTCATAGACCATTGAGGGTCTGTATAGACCACTCTGGGAATCAATGGCTTACAACATTGTACCTTATATATCTGTTTAGTTTAAAAGTCTGAAAGATGTAATTTTTTATTTGTACTTTTGCTTGACTTAATGAAGAGAGTAATATAACAATAAAACCTTGAAAAGACTATTTTTTTCTTTCAACAAATAAAAATACAAAATGTTCTGGAGTTATGTTTGGAGATGTCTGGACTCTTCTTAACAATTCAATTGATGACATAAGTTTAAAAAGAGTCCTTATATTACTTGAGAGATTTTGCTAAAATTATCTTTAGATTCTTTTTACCTATTTACACTTTACAATATTTATTTTCTATAAAATAATAAATTATATATAATTTATTTAATATACATATAATATTTATATAAATATGTGTATTCTATAACATATATTTATTTTAAAAAACAAAATTTAGTTAATTATTTTTAACAATTAGAGATATTTTTATTTATTGTAAAACAGCTTATTCTGCTATTTGATCTGGTGAACGTGTTAAGATTTGTCAATAATAATGTTCATGGAATTGGAAAATGGCCCGTAGTCATCACATTCTCTATGAAATGAAGCATTCGTTAATTTAAAGGTGTCATTTTTATGTAAAATATGAAAAAAGAATACTGGAATACTAAATTTTTTCTACGAGAATATTTATACCAAGAAATGCAAGAATGTGTGAATTATATATCATTAATACTAATTTAAAAGCAAAAGAAGTAAGGTCTCTCTCTATATATGTGTATACAATTTGGAGGAAGAATCTACATTTTGCCACCATTATTTTCTCAAGCATGAAATTCTAATGAATTTAAAAGGCTTAATTTCATTATATCGAAAAACATTCTATTTATTATTTGATTTATAGTTTATATTAAAAACAATACAAATTTCTAACCATTTGTTAAGTGGAATAATTATACAAAATAAAATTATTGGTAAGTTTAATGAAATTTATATGACATTTAAAGATTTTTAATACAATTTGGTATGTTCAAATCAATCGATTTATATTCCATTCAAAGAAATCTTTTCTTTAATAAAGTTTAGTTTTTTTTAATGCTTAAAATCAATCTTTCCATTTTCTACTTTCTTTTATACATTAAAAGACTGCAGTTCGTGACAGATTTCCGCAGTACAGACCTATTTATATGAATCTACATTCTAAGGGAAAATTCTACATAGTATTCAGTTTTCGCGTCTATTTTTACTTCGTATAAGGTATTTCAACAGCTTTTATCTTTTTTAATGGGTCGCAGTCTAAAAGATTAGTCATGGGTTCGAATCCTGATTTTACCAAGAATCCACTTAGTGAAATTCTGCAAGTGCGACTTAATATAAGAAACGGGATTTCAAATTTCTCAAATGTTTTGTGGTAGTTAATAAAATACAAATTAAACGTCCCAGCTGAGGTGCGATTGCATATAAATTTGAAGTCTGCAGCTAAAAGAACCCATGTTCTTAAATTTCAATGTTAAATTAATTTATAAAATTAGTTGTTCATTTTTAATTAATAAAACTATTTGATTACTATTATTTAAAATTTAATTTTTAGGTTTCAGAAATGTTGAATAATTTTTAGTGATGCAATGAATATGGGACAATTTTCTTCCAAAAGTCATTCAATAGCTAATCCATCTAACATGTATATTTTTCATCTTTCGTGCGCAACGCTTCTATTAAATTCAATTACTAAGAAGCTTTAACTTTATTTAAGCACATTTGTTATTTCAAATGTTTTAATATCAGAGCATATTTTAATATTAAACTTTGTCAAACTATATAAAAATAATGCAAACATTTAATATTCCTAATTTTTCAATACTTTGATTTTATAACAATATAAATTCTTGGAAAAATATGTAAGTGCTTAGGTAAATAGCTTCTATGTGTTTTTTAATTGGCTAAATTGTGCAAATTATATGTACTGTTCATTACTTGAACTTTATTTTAGATTAGTGTTTTCAAGAATTGACTTTTTTTTTACCTATCAAAATTATTTTATTTTCTCATATGGATAAGAGTATTAGAAATTTAAATGAGTACATTTAATTTTTTTTTTTTGCTGTTCGTGAAATTTAAAATGTTGTGGCTTTTTCTAAGTAACACATAGTTTATAAAAAAAGGAATACAAACTTCATAATTTTTTTTTAATTGGTATGAAAATTATAGCATTTTGTTTCAATTGTAATAAATATAGAAAAAATATAGATTTCATTTGTTGTAAACAGAGGACTTTTTTTAACAAGTGAAACAAATTCAGTTGATCAGTTCAAATACTCTAGCCGTTATAATCCGCGCATGGCTAGTATTTTTATATAATTAATCACTGGAAAAAAAACTCGTAATATTTCATTATTCCTACTCGTTGAAGATATTTAACTAAAACTGTTGATCGCTTACAATAAAATGACTGGTAAAAAAAAGAGAAAAAAAGATTTCTAAACTCAGACAAGAAGTGAACTATAGTAGCGAAGCAGCAAAAATAAATTCTCAATATAGCTTGAAGGATAGTTTTCAAGTATTTGAAACACTCCCCAATTCTTGACAAAAGGAATTCCCTATTCTTGACACTCCCCTTTTCTTGAATCTTTTGGACCATGTCACAATAACAGTACTAGATTTGTTGACCTAAAAACTGTGTCTTTCTAAACATGAAAGATCAGAAGAATTTTTATCTTTAGTTTTGAACAAAAATAAAAGGGATGTTCATATTCACAAATGTTTCTAATTACAATATTTTTGTGAGTTCCCAATTATTATGAACGGAAAATTAAATGCTCACTCATACACACACATTTTCATTGAAAAGAATTTTTGCATCTTATATCTTGTTTAGGGGGGAATCATTTAATTATTTTACACACATGTATATAGAAGTGTTCTACTAAATGAAACAAGAGCTTTAATAAATCTCCCTTAACTGGATACAATAAAAAAAAAGATCATGTAGGATTTTAAGGAATAAAGAAATTTCAAAAAGGCATTAGCAAACCTCTAAAATCCTTTGTTCCAAACTGCGTTAGTTTGTTTTATAAATAAATGTTAAAATTTTGATATGTTAATTCAAGATAAATATATTTATATCGATGATTGATCAATTTCCTGTTAAATCAAGTAATACAAATAAGATATCAATTTTATCCCTCTTTCAGGAATCCTGTCTAAGAGTCATGATGTTTCAGTAGTTAAGAAATCTAAATTAATTATACTAAAATAATTCAGGATTTATTTTCATACCATTTACTTAAGAGATTTTATTATCTGGAACAGAAATGAATTTTCTTGAACCGTTCACTAACTTACGCAATATCAACAATTTTTTTGTAAATCTTTATTTTTTCGAAAAACCATTAATAAGAAAAAGAGAAAAGCAATGAAATAAAATACCATACTGCAAGTATATATTCACTTCCAAATTATATCTTTTAACTATTATATCGAAAAAAACTTTGTATGTGTGTGTGAATTAATCTTTGTGTATAATAAATTAGCTCTGTATAAATATAATGGAGGTAAATTCAAAGTATTTGTTTTGTAAAAAACAAAAACTTTAACTAAATTATTTGTTTATTTTTAAAAATATGAGATTATCTCCTTCAATAATTAAGATATTGATAAAGATAAAACAAATAATACATTTAAAATAGTAAGAGATATAAAATTTCTAGGTTAGATCCAGTCTTAATATATGTTGACTAGAAATTCTTATTGATGTTATACTAAAATGTGAATTTTTTCATAATTATAAATTATTATTTTCCGTAGCAGAGGAAAAAATAAAAACTATGAGTAATTTTATATTTTTGTCATGTGTTTGTAAAAATAATGTAATTTGCCTTCGTATTTAAATGTTATTAATTCTTTGCTTTGAAAAAAGGTTTATTGATGAAGGACGTCGTAATTTTAAATCTCGGTCAAATGAGAAGGACGACACATGAGCTTCCACATGCTTGCACCCCCTTGTAGGATTATCCCCCCCCCTAGTGGGTGAGCCCCACAGTTTGAAAAACGTTAAATTAATTGACTTTTTTAAATAATTATTTTTTTTTTACTGATTTTTGTTTCAAGTTCTGAAATTAAGAAAATGCTATTAATCATATTTTTATGGGCTATGGTCTTTAAGCAAAACAAAAAATTAATGCTATTATTTTTTTAAAATTGTCTATGACTTCTGAAAAAATCTAAGTCTTGTTGATCAAAACATTCATTTTTTTTTTCAAGGAGAAAAGTGTTTTCCAAAACACATTCTTTTTTTCAACATTCATTTTTTTTTCAAGGAGAAAAGTGTTTTCCAAAACACATTCTTTTTTTCAACGTTCATTTTAAAATTTTGCAGTTGGCATAATATATTCCACCTTCAGTAATAATATGATATTTTTTAAATCATTTTTGGAGTTTTTGAAATTTACATGCTTTTAAATGTTTATAAACTTTTATTAGAAAACAATGGATTAAGGAGCACATAAATTTTGTTATTTCATCATTGTCTCAATGCAAATTCTATTTTAATTTTTACCTGGATATGTCAATTACTACTTTTGCTATAATTGTAGTTTCATATGGTTCATATATTGAAATATAAACTGTATAAAATGGAAATCACTCATTTTCAATGAAAAGAATTTTTACATCTTATATCCTGTTTAGAAAAAAAATCATTTAATTATTTTAAACAGATGTATGTTAAGGTGTAAAAATAATTAAAAGGAATAATATCAAGTAGGATTCAAAAAGACATTAGTTATTTCTAGAGTTTATTTTGATTAATTTTATAAAAAATACTATATTTTGAAATGTTAATTTAAAATAAATATGTTTATTTCCCTAACGAACTCTTGATTGATGAATTTCCTGTTCATTCACAGTGGTGCAGATAAGATATCAATTTATAGTCACCCCTTTCCAGGAATCCTAGAAGCCATGGTTGTTGAAAATTCTAGATTTATTATACATAGATAATTAGAGATTTATTTTCAACACATTTATTATCTTGAGTGAGTCAATATTAGCATTGCACAATTCAGCTACTCGAGGGCTTTTGAGAACGGTCAAGTGACGAGGACCACACCTGAGCTGGCAACCCCTCTCCTAACTTCTACACCACACCAACGGGAGAACGTTTGAGCATAGATAGATTTTTTGTGCATTGTCCCCAACATTGCGGGTCTTCAGTGGTATTGGGCTCGAACTCATGACACGCCGGCCCCGAGTCCGTTACTTTGACTACTAGGTCACTGCGGCCACTTTTATTATCAGGAGCCGAAATGAATTTTCTTATACTATTCAGAAACTCATGCAATATCAGCAGCTTTTTTCAAACCGTTATTTTTTCGAAAATCTGTAATTAAAAAAAAGAGAAATATAATGAAAATTATGAAACATGTAAGATACTGTACTGTATATAAGTATATATTCCCTTCCAAATTGTAATAAAATCCTTCTAACTATTTTATCTAAAAAAAACCCAATGTAAAATAATCTATGTTTTTAAAAAATAAATTATCTCTGAATATATATAAAGGAAGAAAATTTTTTCAGAAAAGCATTCGATTATTTCGAAAAATCTGAGTGATTATCTCCTTTAGAAATTAAGGTAATGATGAGATATAACAAATAATAGATATTTAGGATAGTAAGATTTTTGAGAATTCTGGATTAGATTCTGTCTAAATGTTGACTAGACAATCTGCATTGATTGTACTAAAATGTGTGTTTTTTCATTATTATAAATAATTATTTTCCTTTGTTCTTGCAAAAAATTAAAGCTATGTTTCATTTGATACTTATGTTTTGTATTTATAAAAATGTAATTTCGCTTCGAATTTATATAATAACTCTTTGCTTTGAAAAGAAAAAACTTGAAATTTAACTTAGTTGACATGTACATAAAGTTTTTTTTAAATCAGATTTTGAGATAAAAAAGTTTAAAATGTGAATTCGAGAAATTGTTTAACCTACCTTTAATTACACTGGTAATATTTTCAGAAAACATCAACACTGAAATGAAAACTCAAATGTCAGGAATACAATGTATTACAACGCGGAGATTGCTCCGAGGAGAATCGTATCGCATATGGTTACTACAAACCGGTTCCTCTCAAGGATATGCCTTGGAGATCGACCTTCGGCTAGAAAAGAGGATTCGGCGGTAGAAAATCCAGCCCACGTTATTGAAGTTTTCCTGCTGTAACATTTCAATTGGTCTATAAAAAGGAATTCTTAAATGAGAATTCAAAAAGACAAAATATCAGAGTTTATGATTACCACTTTGGTATGGCAACATATTTTTTGCATCCCTTAGAATGACAATTGCTGAACTATATCAGTGATAATATACTGTTGACAATTTCAGAAAGTTATCAGGTAAATCCAACAAATGCATTTATCAATATTTAACAAATTATTCCCCTTCTTTTTCAATGGACGCTGTTGATGTTCCTCATTCAATTCCGATTTTCCTTTGTGAAATTAGTTGGTCTTTTATAAAAGACAATAATGAACATGAGTTTTATTCTTTTGTGTGACTTTCAGCCAGCATCTTTAGTTAATTGAGGAGAAACTCAATGTTTAAAAAGTTATTTTAATGATTACTGTGATTATTTGAATAGCACCAAGAACTATTACATCTTATCAAAAACACCAAATTGGATTTTTCAAGAAATAAGAATCTTACTAGAACATGCTTTTTTGTTCAATAATAGTGTGCTAATAAATTATCAACAAAATCATCTGACATTTAAAGCAAAGACAATTCAAACAAAAGTTAAGGTACAAATCTTCAAGAATAATTTTACATTGATGGAATTCAAATTTTGCATTTTTAGCTATGCAAAATGGTCATATAAAAATACTTAAATCGCCTGTACATGGTTGTTCATCTTTACTTTTTTTTCTATAAGAGAAAATAAGATTTTTGTGATCCAAACAATATTTAGGAAGCTTTTGAAGAAATCTGAAATGTTTACGATTCTTTCCATATACACTAGATGCTGCCTCACAAGATTCTTCATCATCACTTAACTTTTCAACATATCCATGATTTTCATCATCACTAGATTCCTCCTTATCACCACCAGATTTTTCATTGCCACCCAATTTTTCATCAGGATCAAAACAATCTAAAGAGTAATCACATTTCAAATAGTCTATTCTTGGATATTCTGGAACTTTTTCATCATTTACTTCTGGAGGATTTTCTATGAATTTTTGAAAAAATGTATTGGGATCTTCCAATCCTTCACCCATTGCGATTTTATGATATTTCTTAAAATTATATTTCATATTTCTGAACATTCTAGCTTTGTATCTTCTAAACACTGGTGTCAGACGAAGAATTAAGTCCTCTTTAAAAAAATTTAAACACTTGGAAGCAACACAGAAATCAATTTCAGAAGTAGACTCTGTTTCACTTTCAACAAGTTTAGTTACAAAAATTTCACAGACGTCTAAAAGGAGGAAATAAAAGTCATGCCTACCCTTTTCATCAACAAAGGTATCCATTTTTTGAAAAACTTCAAATAATATATCTCTAACATTTACATATTCCATTGATTTCATAGCAACAAGAATTCCAAGGCAAGAATTATAACTAGTAAATGGGTCATTCAAAATTCTTTTTAATTCCTCAAGAATAGCTTTTTGAACAGAAAACAATTTATTTCCAACTTTGTTCATAATTGTACCAATCCTTTGGCATGTATAATAGCCAAGCCATTCAGAAATAGATATATTCAACAAACAATGACACATATAATTCACAATTTCATAAGGTTGTTGTGGATCAGAAAATGGATTATAAGAACATGAAAAAATGACTGAAATCAAATGAAGACATTTCAGATGAAAGTATACTGCCTTGCTTTGTAGATGCTTTATAAAGGGTGGGATTAAGTACCTAAATGATGGCTCTTTCGATATTATTGATGTTATAAAATTAAAATTGTCTCGTTCAATGAATTCCTCAAAATGGTTAATCATGAAATCTTCATCTTCAAAATTCTTTTTTTGATGCAATATACTGGATATTTCTGACTCTTGACCTGAAAAACCAAAATTATAAGACACTCCTTCAAATTCAAAAGGAAAATGTCGAACACACAAATTCTTGTGAGAATTAAATTTGTTTTGTTCATACGCAGTTTTCATAATACTCAAGTTTTTCAGAAACATTATTTCACTCACTAAATTTAGTGATTCTTCAGACGAAATATCTTTGTCACAAACCTTTTGAATCAAGTTCATAAATAATTTCCTTAGGTACGGAGTACTTCGAAATTTTTCTTTCTGAAATGGGAAAAAAGAAAGACAAATTAGTAATTATTAACAAAAACTATATGCATTTTTATAAGTTTTTTAAATTAAAACAAAATGGAAGTTAATGCTTTAAAAATTTAAAATAATGTCACATCTAAAATAGTTTCCTAAATTTTGCATTTAAATTAAAAAAGAAAATTAACAAAATGGTAAATTTTTTATTTATATATCAATAGCACTTATATACCTAATCACATCTATGATTGTAGTATTTGCTGTTAGTGATATTTGCAACATGTATATTACACACTGCTAAAAAAAAATTAGGGGAGCAGATGAATTTCACGAAATTACTCAAATGTTTCTTCTGATAACTAACATAATAAAACATCCATAGTCTGAAGCATAGCAAAAAAAACCCCAGATAACTTCATATGCAAATCAATGTTTATAATGTCAAAAAATAGGAAAAGGATATTAAGTGCAGAAATCGTGATTTCGTATAAGCTGTTGTTTTTCACTGTCTCAGTTGTGAAATTCAAACTGTTGATGGTTGTTTTGAGAAAAAGGGACTGGAAAATGCTACAACAACATGATCTACCAGAATCCATGGCTTGGCATATCATCAAAAGACTGAAATCCGGGAAAACACAAAGAACTGTAGCAGATGCTGTTGGTGTGGCAAGTGTCATTGCAAGACTGTGGAATCGATTACAAGAAACAGGACATGGTTGATGTTGGCTAGGACAAGGTCTTATATCCTGTTAACAGCTCATAGAGACAGAATAGTCAATGTGATGCAGATTCCAAGACAGTTCCTTTTGGCCACAGAACAAAGAGTCAAGCTACACAATCTGAAATAGGCATTGTGTGGGTGGTCTATGTATTGATGGGAGGCTGGTAATGGGGTTGGTCCCCAAACAATTCGTAATTTGTGTATTCCCCTTGTTTACAGGATGCTATTGAAATTCGTTGAAATTCCTTAAACAGGGGACCCGAGTGATGTCGCCTGGGACTCAAGGGTGAATAACCACATAAATTTAATGGAAGCTGTAAAGTTGCGCATGGAGTTTTGACCAATAAATGGTCGCCGGTAAATAGTGCGTGTAGGTGTTAGCACTACTTACCCTAAATATTCTTATCTTCGGCCATAATATATTTTCTTTCTCCAATATACATATTTATCTTCATTTACTTTAGCATTTTTTAATTAATTTTAACATTGAAAGGATATTTTATTTTGCCGCTGATAAGCGGAGTTTAAAAAAAAAGGTTTTCAGTTATGCAAAGTATTTTTATTCAAATATCGGGAGGAATGACGTCATACGTTGATGATGTCATTCTTACGTTAGCTGAACAGGTGTTTTAAAAAAATTCGAATAACTCTCTCTTTTTTTTTGGACGGGAATAGCATCAGAGCTGCTTCGTAAAACTTGAATTGTATCAGAAAGGGAATGGGTAAATAATTATTTTATTTTGTCTTTCTTTTAACAATTAAAGAGCTACCATAATTTCTTTTTTTGTAAGTAACTTTTTCTTTTTTTAAAATTACTATTTGATTTAATTATTTTTATAGTTTAGCTGAAATAAAAAGAATTTATTTCTTAATGACGTTTGTTCCCTTTTTTTTGACCACTTATTGTGCACTGTGAATGATATGTGTTTTTCTTTTTAGCCATCTCTTACTTCCGCAAACGCTGCCCTGCCATAAATACTCTGCTAAATGCTTTTACTACTAATGAGTTTTAATAACTCGTTGGCGTTTTATGGGCATTTAATTTAGTATACGCCAACAGTAGGCACAAATGAAGAGATTTGCCTTCCCTTAAAAAGCGATGTGCGCCAATTTTCGACAGATTCAGATTTTTCTTAGCTTTATCCTTTGATGTCTCATTAAGGAGAAACTTAAAAGTCTCGCTGACCGTGTGACCATGGCCACCTCCCTCGCTTGCCTCCGTTTCAGATAAGCAAATTCTTAATGTTTATTCATTGTTCTCTCTTATTCTTAATTTTAATTGTGTTTAATCTACATTCTAAATTTATAATGTAATCTAATTGTAATGAACTAATTTAATTTAATTTTAATCCGAGTAGTTTCATAAGCTTTGCATTGTCTTTGAATTTGATTAGAAAGTACTAACCACTATGTTGATGCGGACAAAAGTTAAATAAGTAAACCTGGGTAGTTTTTATGATGTTAGTTAAATTAAGTGGAAATTTAAGAGTAAATTAATGAGCATCGCATTAGTATGTAGGCCAATGGTGTGTATTTAACCGACAACATGCAGCCCGAAAAAAGTGGCCTGCTGAACATCGAGATTAGATATAAAGTGATTGGAGTCAAGGGCTGTTCATAGACGAATTTCGATTCAGTTAAGAGTGGGACACCAGACATGTTTTAATGGGCGAGAAAGGGGCACTCGATATAACTTTATATTCTTTCAGGAAAGATCACTTTACAGTGAGTGAGTGAATATTAACGTCACACTGATTAGCAACACGAGGGCTTTTGGCGACGGTCCGCGTAATCTTGAACCATGGTCAAGTGACGCGGACGACACCTGAGCTGGCACCAACTCTCCTAACTACCACATCAACGGTAGGACGTTTGAGATCTCGACAGATTTAACGTGCATCGCTCCCCTACACGGCGGATCTTTAGTGGTACTGGGATCGAACTCATGACACGCTAGCCATGATCCGATGCCTAGATCACTTGGCCACAGATCACTTTACAGACAAGGTGGTTTGGTGGTATGGGTTGGAATCATCACAGGTGGACATAGGTGACTTGCATGTCATTCAGAATAACAATCTGATGGGTCAAAGTTATGCAAATGAGATCATGAGACCCCATGTCGTACCTTACACTGCAGCCATTGGGAAAGGAATCCCCAATTATTATTGGAGATTCCTTTCTATTAATTTAATTCCAGACCTCCTACAGCTCATCTTGTGGAGAACTTTCTTGAAGTTGAAATAATACAGCATATGGAGTGGTCAGCATGCTCTTCTGATCTTAATCTGATCAAGCATGTCTGGAACACGCTCGGACGGACAACACGTTACAGCAAGACCATGCCTTGGACATTACACTTTGGGGGAAGGGGACACACCATATAAAACAAAACATCCTGTATTATTTTTTTTTAAAATTAGTTTGTTATTTACATGTAACCAAATTGTTACCATTAAGCATCATTTCACGTACTTTATTTCATTCCAAAGATGCGTACTGCATTTTGATATACATGTATTCTCCATTTTATGCTTATGCATGGCTATCGACCAAAGGGTTTTTCACTTTTTGCTTGCTCCCCTAATTCTTTTGAGCAATGTATCTTAGAGTACTTAAAAATATAGAACTTATACCAAAAACGTTATGCGTTATATAAAGCAACAAACGTTAGAATTGTTCAAGAATTGTAGTAATGCATCAGATGCAGTGCCGGATTACTCATTAGGCAGAGAAGGCAATTGCCTATGGGCCCCATGCTTTTTGGGGGCCCTCAAATATTGAGAAAACCAAATATTTAGCTTTTTTATTGCAAGAGTTAGTTTTTTTATTAAAGATTCTAATAAAATTATTTAGCTATATATTTTTTAATTTGCTGATAATTTGTCATTTTATTTGTGCAATGAAATATGTTCCTAAAATATTGCGTAATAAATTATTAGGCTACAGGGCCCTGAGAATTCAACAGCCTAGGGGTCTCCATGTCGTTTAATCCAACACTGATCAGATGGTTGATTATCTTTCAATAATTTTTAAGTGAAGAGCACTTAATTAAAGAAAAATTACAGAAGCTTAGTCTAAGTTGAAAATGAAGAAAAAGGCTTGGAACTTTGAGGCTCTTTTCTGAGTCAGTCAAACCTTTTTATCAAGTATTAACTAAAATACTGCAAATACAACTACTGAAAGATAACAATAAATAAAGATTAATTCTCATTAAAAATTGATGTTGATAAATCATTTTTCAAAAAGGCTGGATTAGAGTAAACATAAAATAAAAAAAATTAAAGAATAATTCATTAGAAATAATGAATCAAAATTCCTAGTTTTTTATTCCATAATATAGATAAGACAACAAAATTCCCTGATATAAATACAGTTTAACTAGTCAAGAGTGATAGAAATTTTCAAAAAAGATCTACAAAAACTTGAGGAATAAGGTACAAAATGTAGAAAATATGATAAAAGCTTATTTGTAATCCAGAAAATATATAAAGGATTTATAGCCTCAATAACAAAAAAATTAACACGAGTGCTGGATATATATTTTTTCGAATGCAAGCCAATCCTTGTATAAGCCACTAGTGCATTTTTTCTTCAAAAAGTTATCCAAAATTTAAAACTTATATTTAAAAAAAAAAAAATTGGGGGGAGGGGGATTCATATAATTTTAAAACATGTATTGCTATGAGGGCCAATTGCATAAAATAAATGGATTATTTTCAATTCAAATTGACACAAAATAAAATGCCAGACACTAAGGATGATAGTTCTATTTCTCGTAACCCTAAAACCTTTTTTGTTTCGAAAACAATCAGGGAAAGAAATTCGTATACCACAAATTCCAAATTACAGGTTTATGAGCATCTTAATAACATTATAGCTTTGCTCAGTAGTGCTCTGTAAATGAGAAACAAGTTTGAAAGCGGATGAAAACACTTTAATTATGGGATACCAAAATTTTAAAAAAAAAGACAGCATGTGATTGTTGACATGTATTTCATTGTCCTGGAGGAAAAACTCACTACATGATTATCAAATGAATTCAGATATTCCACTGTGTGAATGAGAATTTTATGAACTATTAGGAAACTTGGAATCTGATACTGCCTTTAAAAGATTTATATGACTTTTTTTTAATACAAAAAAAAATTTGTTAAAAGATTAAAAACCCCTCATGCATGGCTAATGGAAAATATTTAGAGAAAACCACTTTTCCTAAACTACATTTTTTCAGAGATTAGAAGATTTGTACATACAAGCTGACTTCCTTATTTTTAATTTTTAAAAGTTCCAAAAAATTTCGGCTTATACACGAAAATATACAACAATTAAAATGAATTCAGATGTTTGTCATTTAACCATTGAAATAAAGAGCTGTTCATACTTATTTTTTACTTCAAAATTTTTTGTCTTTTTATCACTAAATTGCAAGAAAACATGCACCAATAGAAAAATGTAATAACTTTTAAACCAGTCACAGAACTTAATTACTACAAACCCGACCAATAAAATTTATCATATTTGAAAGATATCACAAAAGAAACTTATATAAAGAAATAAATTATATCTTTTTATAATTTTATATTCCTTGTGTTTAAAAATGCACAATTTTTTTTTTTCACAATGCAAACAATAAAAACACTGTTAAAAACTAAACTGCTATTAAATTTTAAAAAAAAATTTATTCATTAAGATGGGGGAAAATATTAGAATTATATTCATAGAAAGTTACTATCTTAATAGATATTTCTACCAGCAAAAATTAAATTCTCATCTAATTTTCCTATAATTTATTAATTCTCAATTCCCCAAAGATTAAAATTATTAAAACTAATTCATATTTTTTTCACTATATATAACTTGTGAGATGTATAGAGTTCATTTTATAGGAAGTCTTTAAAATTTTAAAGATATATCCAAACTTATTTCAATATAATTAGTTTAATGTGTTTCATTCCATATCTGTAAAAGATCTAACAAACTTACCCAATACCTCAAAACTGTATTCGGCAGAAGTGAAACTTTTTTTTCATTTTCTTCAAAACTTTTTAAAATTCTCTTCAATTTCCTTTCGTCAACTTTCTGTTTAGCTACTCGCATCTTAAAAATACAAACATTACTCTTAAAATGCATTAAACAGTACTTTTTAAACAAAACAGAAAATGTAATTTAAAATATATCTATCAGCATAATTTCACCAATCAATGCTATTTAGATCTGTACAACTATATTATAAATTAACGAAGTGTTATTCTATGATTGCATAATGGAATAATGTTCCAATTCTTTACTTACTCATTAAGCACAAATTTTTAATGTTTAAATTTTATTGTTAATTTTTAATGTTTATTTAAACAAATGTTTAATTTGTTTAAAGTAAACATTCATTGCTATATCCCAAGGGGGAAAAAGTTTTAAAACTAAGTTAACATGCACTAAATCTTTATTTTCTTAAAAAAATAATTTCTCAAAAAGAAGAAACATAAGTAAAACAATTGTTGCACTTGAAGTTACAAATTTTAAAAAAAAATAGAGCTAAAATCAATGGTTAAGCAAAACAGGTAGCACTTTAAATTTAAAAAAGTTATAATTCATTTATTAATTGAATTATTCAGATAAATCTAAAATTTTCTTATTACTTGCACAGCTATTACAAATCAAAGTTTTACAACAATGAGTAAACAATCAGAAAACCATAAATGGGAGAGAGAGAGGGGCACATGTCAAAAATTTTACTAATTTAAGGGGGAAATTTTTTATACAAGCACAAATTTCATAAATTCAGTATATCTTTCATTAGAAATAGGTAACAAATTTAAAAAAAATTTATAAATATAATTACTGACTTAAAAATCAAGATCAATAACAGTACTTACTAAATTTTGCTTCATTTTTAGACTGAGTTTAAAATATTTCTTGTGACTTAGTCTTTCTATTTTAGTAGCAGTATCAAGAAAAATTGATATTTTTTCTCCTCTTGATATAACATATATTGTTTCAGCCCTACAATGTCTTTCAATTAAGAGTTCCCTTTGTGTAAGTATTTTTTCCTTCACTGAAATGTCTTTTTCCATCATTAATCTCATTTCTTCAAGAAGTTTATTCTTTTGAGAATAATCTAAATTCACTTTTTGTATTCTTCTTGCTCTGCATTTCTTATACTTAGATCCTCTCCCTTTAAACATATGGCCAGCATCCATTTCTTCTATAGACGAGAGTAGAAAATAAAAAAAATTACAGACATTACAATGAAAAATATTCATTTTAATATTATCAAAATTATAAATATATATACACACATAAAAGCTAGTTTAAAAAACTATAGATATTAGAATGTTTTAATATTTTTAAAATTGTACATAAAAAATATGAAAAAACATTTAATGATAGGGTACTTACTTACTAACCTGTCAACTAGTAAATTTGCAAAGATTTTGTAGAATTTACCCAACTTATAAAGAAGGCTGTTGTGTTTGAGCATGCACAGGAGTATGTTTCATTACTGACTAATGAATATTACTGCACCTGGCCAACAAACGAAACAAATCCATATCATTAACCATTATATTTCTTTAAAATATTATGGTTAAATTCTCTAAAACTTCATCCAATTTTACTAATTAATTAAATCTGAGATCAAAAAAGATTTTCAAAAATTAAATTCTAAAAACATATGAAAATAATTCCTTTAAAATGACTAAGCAAAGAAAGGGAAGGGGAAAAGATTTACAAATATTTTCTTTGAGAAAATAAAATGCATAAATGATACATATAATTTTGATTTATCAATACCATTACAACAAACCTTTGTCTATAATAAAACATACATATTGAATTCTCATATATTAAATTATAATTTTTTTTTTTTTTGCATAAGGCTTATTTTGTAGTAATAACTAAGATAACCTTAGCATTAATTTTGTCCTTTATGGAATTTTATATTTGAAACTGTTGTTGAAATTCTAAAAAATAGCTTTAAGGAATCTGATTTATACATTAAAAATAAAATGAAAATATTTTTATGAATGCAATGAAAAACAACTTTGTTCAATGAAAAGATTTCATTGAATAAGGTTCATTTCCAAATTTCTACAATATTAATAGGAAAAAAAAACACTTTTTTTTTAAATTAATAAATTCAAATGCAATAAAAGGAGCAGGTAATAAAGTACAAATCTAGCAGGATATCTTAACTGAAAAAGAAATCTTTCAATTACAAAATAACATGTTAAGAACTATTATATACTAAGTTAAATCAACCTTCATTACATAATTCATCCAAAAAGGAATTTGTTTTTATTTTATATAAAAAAATGGATTAAGAAATCAGTGGAAAACAAATTATTATATTTAATCACTATTAAAAACAAAAACCCTTCAATTATTCAACACTCTAAATTCAGAGATTTTGAATTCTTGATAGAATTGTATCAAACATGAAAAAACAAACAAAAAAGATACTAGCTATTAATTTTTAATTGATGATTGGGATATCAAACATTTAAAAACCCTTAATGAGAGACATTAAGTAATATATTTTAGAATTACTTAACAATATGTTTAAGATATTTATGTAAAAAATATGCAAGCTAAAAAAAAAACTTTCAGAAATTTTCCATGTTCCAAAGAAATTAAATTTTATGATTTAAAAGTTAAGATTACAATTATAATTAATGCAAAATTGCCAATCGAACAATCTGTATTTATACATAAAAAAAAGATCGACAAAAATTGCATACTGAAGGCACCAATCAGAAAACTTTCCAACACTGAATTTATAAAGATTACCATAAAAAGTCAGAACACAGGAAAATGCAAGCATCATAGAGATGAAAGATGTTCTTAGATTTTTATTAAAATCTAGAATTTTCAATATTATGTGTGACCTATTGTTGAGTATGGAAATGAGGTTTTAATAACTGTCTCCGATTCTGTTAAAAATAGACTTAATCTTTTCCAAAACAGCATGTGGTATTTAATCATTGGAGGGGCCAAATCAACCCCTATAGCTGCAATGAAACTCCAGACAGATTTGGAGCCTTTGAGTGAAAGGAGTCAAAGAAGTGTGCTGAACCTGGTTGAAAAGATCTTGAGAAGGAGAAAAAATTTCCTATATTATTATAAGACCCACAAATAGAAGATTAAAAACTCATAAGTCTTTCCTTTCAACTGTTCATGATCTTTATTTGATACTTTCAATATTCCTACAACCAACCGCCAAGTTTTCCCACAGGTACTTAACCCTATTATGTGCCAGATATCTTTGGAGAGCCGCCTGAATCTTGTTTGGAGTGTTGGTAAACAATTCGCTATACAAAGTGACTTAAAAAGTGCTGCCCTTGCTACTATACATTACAGATATCCTCTTGACAAATGGTTCCATGTATACACAGATGGTTCAGCAGAAGATGCTCTTAAAAATGCTGGTGCCTATTCAAGTGCTTTCAGTATTAATTATCCTGTTGGAAAGTATTGTGACAATTTTGATGGTGAGATAGCAGCAATATCATTTGCGATTGATAAATTGGAAAGTATAATATCTGAACATAATATTGCATTCTTTATTGATTCTCAAGCTGCCATTTTGTCTCTAATAAACTCAAGATATAATGAAAACACTAGTGAATTCCTGTAGAAGGAAATTAGCTGACCTTGGGAAGTCTAGAGAAAGCATTGCCCTCCAGTGGATTCCCAGCCACTGTAACATTTCTGGAAATGAGAAAGCAGATAGGCTTGCTAAAGAGGGATCTCTCATGTCCCAACCTGACTCTCCCTTGCCTCTATATGTAACATCAAAAGAATCATTTACAGTAAACTGCAAATTAATAGTCTCCCTGTATGGTGAAGCAGCTGCAGGTTAAAAGGTGGAATATCTTGCTTAACAAAAGTGGTAGAGTTCCAAGTTCTCTGCCTCGATCTGTTGGAGTTGCGTGCTTTCATCTACTTGCCGGACATGACTACTTGCAAAGGCATTTACATCGCATTGGACTAAAGGATTCTGCTTAGTACCCTTTGTACAACCAGGGTAAAATGGATGGTGACCACCTCAGACACTGCTCTATTGTTTTAAAGTTTTTTTGTAGACAACTCTACAGAGACAAATTTTAATTCTTTTTATGCTTTGTCATCATTTTATTGGGCTACTTGTCAACTAATGGCAGAGATGCCAAAGACGGGTGTAGGATTAAAAAAAAGAATTTTCAATAATAAAAATAATTATGCTTTAATCTAGTTTTTATTGCCTCATTAAGTCTGCTTCATGGAATTCATTTTATTTTCTAAATTGAAAAACTATTTAAATGTAAACCTAAGGTACAAATTCATAATGTTCATTCTTTTTTTAATGTACTTCATAAGTTTACATGCAAGGAGTCGAGCTTTAATGGATTTATTAAGTCAATGTTGTATGATTCAGTTTATTACACAAATGAATTTTAACAATATTAATTGTAATCTTTGCTAAAACCAATATCAAGTAAAAGCACCAAGTATTCAACTTCGTTATTTTATTACTATAGAATTAAATATATAATATCTTTTGTAATATCTTTGAATATCATCAGATTACACTGATGTGCAAAAGTTAAGGAACAAATATTATCCTTGGATTTTCAAAAACTACTGAACTGTTTTTAATGAAAATTGTTAAACATATGATGTTTCTTTTAAATATCCAATCAAATTAAGAAAACTGACAAGACAGGTAATCCAAAATTACTTTGCAGTTTTAGTTTTGCTCGTTTACAATTCTTTTTAAAACTTCTATAAGTAATGGAACAAAGACAAAGATGAACTTCAATGGAGAGAAGTTGGGATATTAAGAGGCAAGTTAATTCCAAGGGAAGGAAACAAGATGGAATATACAGGGGTCAGCAACCTGAGGCCCATGGAGCAATTCTCAATGGCACTCTACAAAGTTAATAGATCAAGTTTAACTTTTATATCTCTTTTCTCTATGCTTGTGCATAAAGACCAAATTCTTACTTTCAATTCGTTGCCATAAAACGATTGTTGAATCTGCTTGTGTGATTTATATAAAAAAAAGTCATCCCCTGTTTAAATGCAACTCATTCTAAGCATTAAATATTCAATTCAAATCAAAACAATTATGTAGTACTTGTAAATGAAGCAACACTCACTGATGTGTTGTGAGCAAAAATCTTAAGAGTTAGTAAAAGCAAAAATAACAGAATTATGAAAAGCTCTGGAAGTTAACCCTATGGATAAATTGACAGCTATTTTAAATTCGTGTATGTCATTGCCAGAGTGATTGAATAATTTAAAGAAAATTGCATGTGCTCTGCTTTCCGCATTTGATACTACAAATATGTGAACAATTTTTTTTTTCTCCCATATGAAATATATTTTCAGCCTACAAAGTTGTTTAACAACAGAACATTCAGAATCATGAGTCAAATTGAAAGTCACAAATTATACCCCTGATATTATGATAATATGTACAGGGGCAAGGACAAGGTTCATCTAAAAATTTTAATTTTTCATTTCATTATATTGTAGGAAAACTTATACTTATTTTAATATTCTTAAAAGATACATAATAAATGTACAATTTTAACTTTTTATTTATGTTAAGGGAATAGTTACATTTTATGTTGCTTATTTTTATGTTAATATTTTTAAATGATGCATAATTAATATAATAGAACTCTAATATCTGTATTTTTGACCTCTATTCTGCATTCATTGTCGCAAGAATTGAATTACTCCAAATATTTCTTACTGTGTGGCACACTGAATCATATTGGTATATTGGCACACATCACAGCTATAAGGTTGTCGACCCATAGCTTAATGTGTTACGAAATATGTTTCCAGGAGACGGATCAAGCCAATATGACAGCTACTTGGCTTTAACTTGTAAAAACCTGTTGATATTCCTATGAAGGTAATATCTCAATAGATTTTAACAAAATAAATATTTAATGAAATACAGAAGAGTTGAATACATAACTTACAATTTAAGCAAACTAAATAGAAAAACAGGTTAAAAGTGTTGACATTCTGCAGTAGAAAACAAAAAAGGCCACACACAGTTGCCACATACTACTAGGCTAAATGGACTCCATACACCTGACGTCATAATCACGTGATGATATACAAAACAAATAGCCACGTGTTTGATTCTACTGAGTATTTTGGCGGAATTTTCGTATTTACATCTATTATCAAAAACAAATGAAAGAAGTTGTTCCAAAAGAAATTTCGACTGAAATGTGTGTACTTTTTAATTATTTCATTTTCAATATTTTTTTTTGTTTTTATCAAATACGCTGACAATTTTTAAAGTTTTAAAAAGCGCCTGAAATATTTTCTGAGCATTTCGAATTCGAAGAATTTTAATTTTGCAAACATACACAGATCAGGGTACCACTTCTGTGATCTATTCTGAATGCTCTGTATTTGTTAAGTATGTAGTTGATTACCCACGTTTTTTTTTTCATTTCCTACTATTAGTTCACACTTTCTCAATATTTATTTGTTGTTCAAATTTTCAATCGTTAGTAAAATACATTTTGAAGCGCTCGATTGAGCTGAAATTTTATGTACATGATTATTTTGGTTGACAATACAGTAATTTAATTACAATTAATAAAACAATTATTCTAAGAAAAAAAACACATCTATGTTGGCATCATTTTTGGCGACATAGCGACCATTTTGGCGACTTGTGTCCAATAAAACATTCAGTTAAACTGAAATTTGAAACATTTGTTTTGGATAGCAATGCAATACTTTAATGATAATTAATAAAAAATTAATTTCCACTTAATGTTGTGATTCTGTCATATGTATACACATATTTATATATATTAATTGTAATTATTTCACAAAAAGTAACTAAAATAAAATTCTTACCTAAGAAGGAATGACTTATTTTTTTATATTACTTGCTTTTGTTACTTTATCGACAATTTTATAAGCAGTATGGACAAAAATTTGAAACTGAACTGTCTAAATAACGAACTTTGTTGTGTTAAATTTTATTGGAATAAAATCTCAATCTTAAATTTTGCCATCCATTTAGTAGCAATACAAAATACTTTTTAATTTATAGAAATATCATCATAACTTTGTTCATTTCATTTCCTAACTGTGTGAGTATAATGCTAATATATATCTATACAATTTCTATGCTGCAGTCATTTGAATTTTTACTATACTGTTTATAGTTGATAAATGCGTCGACTTCAAAGCATTTCAATTCTGCAGACACGAAAAAACAAACCAGGGTACTACTTCTGGGACCTTTTCTGATTTTCTAACTGATGAAAAAGTACGCAGTTGAACTCACCTACATTTTTTTCTTTTATCTCTTTATATAATTATTTTCACTAAATTAACAAGCACCTAGATAAGAATTTTAAACTGAATTGGCTCAGCAAAGTCATTGTTTTGTAATTTTCAGAACAATACACTTACAAATACAAGTAAATTAATGAAGTTCAGGTGTACTTTAAAAAATATGCATCCATAAATGTATAATGCTGTATGGTGAAGAACATACAATATATTTTAATAATTTGTGAGATTCATATTTCACTATTTTTCCAGAAATCAGGGAATAAATCAGTTCAATACTGAAGAGCATGATCATATAGAAATTGAGAAGCAAGTATCTATCTATATTTTTAAAACGCTGATTGCATTACCTTTTCCCAATATTAAAAAAACATTTATGATAAAAGAAAATTTCTACTTATCAATTTTACTATACTACAACTGACATTTTAAATTTCATGTTATTTTTATTTTGCATCTTTATAAGCTTAAAATTCATGAGTAGTTACATATACATGCATAATTACGTAAAAATTTTTAAAAAATTCTTTTAATACAAGGATAGCGAACGTTACATTCTGATTAAAGCCAGCACTTTCCATTCCTTCCTGGATAAGCTTGCCTATTACAAAACAGAATAGAAGCAGAAGGATATTGTACAGAAAAATAAATTCATTGCAAATAGTGATTTGCATATGAAAACCTTAATAAAAGGTTTCTTTGCAAGAGATTTTTTTAGTGTATTCAATGTTTTAAATATTGAAAATACCTTAATGTCCACCCAAAATAATATTTTGCAACCCATTGATATGTTTTTGGTAAAATTAAAGACCCAGGTATGTCTAACACGCACACAATAGAACATATGTTTAGTTAATCTAAATTTAACTTATTTTACACATCTTCACAGTAATTAACAGAGGTACTTCAGTATTTAATTATATAAAATTAGGATGCAAAAATCTGATATGTAACCATACATGTCGCGCATATCAAAAACAAGTATACATACATATAAATCAAAAATTTGTTTTACTTAATAATTTTAGAATATTACAGGGAAAAAGAAAAAAATATTTTCGAGAAGCATTCACTATAGAAATGGAAAAAGGTTTTAATTTACTACAGCTTCAGTAATGCTTATACTTTATGATGAATCAAGTACCATTTTCAAACATTAGAAGTCAAAATTATCATTTAACATTTGTAAAATTACATGTAAAAAAATTATGCAACATTTTGAAAGTCTTTACTGGCTGCGCTCTTTTAGGTAAAAGATATGATTTATCGAGAATTGAATTCCAGATATGATAATAAATTAAGGCATTAAAATTTTTTAATAAAAATGTGTGTATAACAGAATATGTTTATGTCCATATATGGAATATAAAAGTCCTGCTCACTCTTACATGATCAAAATAAAAAAGTCATTTTTGAATCCATAATTCTTTTACAAAAATAATAATAATAATAATTGTAATGCATTTGTGTGGTATCTATTAGCAGAACATTTGTTTTTCGGAGTTTGACTGTGGCATAAACCTATCAAATAGATGTACAAATTTTTTTACTATGTATTACAAATAAGCATTTATAGGTATTTGCACAATTTGTAGAAGATTTATCATTATAGATTACATTTGCTTTATATCATTAGATTTATTTTTACATAAATATAAAAGACTCATGTACTATATTATTATTATCCTGCTTATAAGTCCTGAATAAATTTGTTGCATTGAGTTACTTACAAATATTGACCAAAGAAGAGTACTTGCATCAATTGTATATTTATTGAGAATTAGGATCATGAAACCAAATATGGCTTTATGTATAGACATTTGATTCTGTGGGATGTTGTTGCAATATACAGCTAATAACTGGAACTGTTCCTGCTCATAGGCATCATGGCTCATGAACACAGTAATAATAATAATATAATTTTTAAAGTTCTTGATGTGTTTTTGCCTGGCAAAATTATTTGGCAGTTTAATACATAAGTTACAAATTTTGGAATGGTATGAGTACTGATTTAGCATTTCTTTGACAAACTTTGAAGTAATTTAATATTTTGCTCAAGTATAATTTGGAAAACGGAAAAGTTTCTTGAAATTTAGGATTTTCCTGGTAAACTAATACTATAATTAGTTAATTATCTTGCTTATAAGGAGTAGAAACTGTGATTTTGATTAGAATGGAACTCAATTTATTCATGATAAACTTTAGTAACTTGTTGATATATAATAATGATTTTAATCTAAAAAAATATATTTTCACACATTTTAACTTCAGAGTGAGAATTCTGTATCTTTTTTCCCTCTCTTTGTCTGATGTTTTTTTTATCTTCCATTTTTTTTTAAGTGTGAATATAAGTATATATAAAAAGATACTTTAGATACATATTAGTGATAACAAAATAATGAAATGTCAGTACATTTCTCCAAATAAGTTTTTAGTTTGCATGCACTACACATACAATACCTGGTCAAGATACATAACCAGTAGAAATTGCGAATGGAAATTTTATGCAACTATTCATTTTTATATATATTGGATTGAATTTTTTCTATCTTTTTTGCAATTCATTGTGTTGTAAAAATAAAATTCATTTTCATCATTGATAAATATTTATTATTATTCAAAAACTTTCATATTAACTCAATCCAATATGCTAATTTCTATTTTACAAGTTTAACTTGTATTTTGGAGCCATCTATTGTTTATAGATAAATTATACTATTTTTTATAAATTATATGTAATTCAATAAGAAGAAAAATACATTTAAAACTGAGGATAATTAAATTGAATTTCTGAAAATCATTGCACCTTTTCTGATGAAACATTCCCTTAATATTGTATAATAACTTTTAAAAAGTAGATCAACATGTGTTTATAGGTACTTTGCACAAAGGCAAGTTTAAAAAAGTATTGAACTTGTTATTAAAAATTGAGGATCTTCTGTACCCAGTGCTTGAAATGAGCTTAAACCAGCACTGTTTGAAATACAAAGTATTTATGTATAAAATAATGATACTAACTTTAGCTATAAAAATCACCAGGTTTGTAAAAAAAAACTTTTTTCAGTTTTAAATTGGGGCACAGTTTAGCAAGTTTAAGTTTTATTGCACAACTTTTAAGTACTAAAATATAGTACTACAATATATTATGTAGTTAGGTACATCATGAGAATATTCAGTTTTATCTGCAATACTTGAATTCAAAAATCTAATTGCAGTATTAGCTGAGGGCGATATTTAGATATATCATTTTCAGTAGTGTTCCATCTCTTCGAAATATTGTTTCTCACAGCAACCTGAGAATGTTTGGGCCAACAAGAAAAAAATTAATGATAAAGCTTCCAAGTAATATAGACTATTTTTAAAACAAAAATTAGCTTTGAAAACAATCTTATCTTAATTAAATAACAATGAGAACTCAAAACATAATCAAGCAGAAATGCTTTTAGTAATGAGAACTGAAATAATTAACCATTTCACACTACAAGAGTTGATTGGGCTCAAAAATATTTTTAATTCAATTTAAGAGTGGAAAACTGCTTTAAAATGAAACCAAAACCTAAGCTCTTCAAATATCTTTAAAACTAATTTATTATCAGATCTGAAATTTGGTGGCAAGCTTCTCAATGGATATGGGTCACAAGAAAATGTCAAAAAATTGTTTTTGAAATGTTTAGGGCATTGTGTGGCCTTAACATAGTATGATTTGTACCAATACATTGTGAAGCCTTTAAAGATGTTATAAAATAATAACATTTAGCACTTTGATAGTCTTAATAATTATTACCTACAAATGTTTGAATTTTTTTTTTATATAAATCATTGTCTCCTTGGAAAAAAATATAAATCATACTAAAATATGGGATTAATTTTAGAAATTATTTGAAACATGCTAAATTATTTTCATTAAAATTTTTACATTTTGGAACATACAAATTTTTTTTTAGCTAGTTTAAATTAGTAATTAAAATTATTTAACGTGCATCATTTATCAACATTTAATTTTAATATTACATGATTTTATACATGTGAAAGTTTTATTTTTTTAACTAAGAAATTCATTGCAATTTAAAAAATGCATTTTTCATATTCTTTTGAAACACTATCAGTGACATTGCTTCATTATGTACTCATGAAGAGTATTTTTTCTAAGATGTATTCAAAAAAGATTTTTTTTGGTCAGTTTCAATCTTTATTTGCATTAATATTGATATATAAAATTGAAATATTGTTATTGTACACTAACTTTTTAAACAACTGTTCTATAAAAATTCCCAAGACATAGTAAAATCTTGCAAAATATTTGATGAATCTGTAATGAAATAACACATTTGCCAGCTTTGATTGTCTGACTTTACTTAGTAATTATCATTTACAAAGATTTGAAATTTCTTTTAGAAATTTCTCTTTAAACGGTCTTCAATGTTTAAAAAAGAAAATACTCTTTCACTATTAAGTTAAAGAAAAAAATCATGTTAATACATAGTTTTTAGAAATAATGATTAAATGTTATTGGATTATTCTTTATTACAAATTATTTCTTATGAGTTATTGAATTGCATTTAAATTGTCTAATTGATGTAAACCAAACAAATATTTCCATACAATTTTAAAAAATAAAAGAATGATTAACATTAAAAACTTTGATGTCCAAACAATAATACTGAAATGGATTTTTAAGAATAGCAAAAAGGAAACTTTATATGAATATTAGAAAATAAGTTAAATTCACAGGCTTTTTCGTAATTACCAAGAAGTTTCTATTTTAAAAAAAATATAACCAATGTCACAAATTTGGTAAGAAATAAATACCTTTGCTTACAAAGAATGGATGAATGTATCCATCTGCTCTGAAACATGACACATTTTAGAATGTAAAAATAATATTGTTAAGGTTGGGGTTCCAGGATTTCAAAGAGCAAGTCAATGCTTCAGGAGCAATGAAAACTTATCCTTTTAAAACAATCCTGAGATATACCACAGAACTAGAATTCCCTTAATAAATCCCAGAAGTTCTTCACAGCACTCAGACACAACTAACAGTGTCCAGGAATACAAATAAGTAATGTATTCAGGTAACGGTTATATATTTACGTGGAATCTCTATTATCCAATCATCATAATAAGTTGATTTGCTGTTTCTCGTCCTATTCAACAGCCGAAGTATTAACTAATCGCTCTTGCTGACTTTTCTGTAGACTAAACAGATTTTTGTTTCGGCGAGCCACTCCTTATTTACAGTCTGCACAAATTTTTCGAGAAAAATTCGCTTTCATCATGAATTTTGATATTAGTATATTTCTCATATTTCCAGAAGCAATTTGTTCAATAGAGCGTTGCATAATTTTTTAATCACAATGTGGCTGACACTAATAAAAAATAATTACTAAACCTAAAAATATACAAAAATTCGAAGTCAAAGGATAGAAGTATAAACTAAACTTAAATATAATACTATAAACTAAAACTATATATATATATTTAGTCACAATACAAAAATTAAAATAGTAGAAAATATATTAAAACTATTTAATGTACTAAAAAGAATTCAAAGAATATAAAATAATAATGTTTGCAAATTCGAAAGTTAGCGCGCAATCACAAGTGTCATACCATTAGCTGTTATTTGTTTACATGATAGCACGTTTTTAATCACGTGATGATGGCCACGATCGCAGCGCCCTCTAGTGATGAATCGACCCCATAGGGAGTTGAAAGTTATTTCTCTCAGAAATAAGCTTTTAGCCGCCCATCCGGTATAGTGGTCAGTGAAGCTGACTGCGGTGCCGCAGGGACTGGGTTCGAATCCCGGAGAAGGCATGGATGTTTGTGTTGTAATCCTTTCTCTTCTGTCTGTGTTGTTTATCCCCGTGTTATACGTTCGGTGGTGCACGGGGTTTATAAATGTTAAAAAAAAATAAAAAAAATAAGCTTTTAGCGGCTTCTGGTACCTCTTTTCGAGGTATATATACACTTATGTGCAAAACTTAAGCAACAATGTAAATTTTTTAGCAGATAATTATGAAATTGCAGAAAAGGGGTGTAATGCAATTAGTACAATGCACATACAAATGTCAGGAACAAAACGTCATAGGCGAACTCGAGCTCATGACATACCAGCCATGAGTCTGTAACCCCACTAAAGAAGTCTGATAGATAAAAGGAACAAACAAGGCCGGACGAAGTAATGCGCAATTTCGTTGGCAGCACCTATTCCTACTTTTTACAGCCTTGGAATTCAAATTCCTCTGTTTTGGGGTTGCTATATTTGGCTCTGTATGAATTATTGGCTACTTTCAACATAATTAGAAAAAAAAGTGCCATGTATTGTATTTTTTGGATATGCTGTGTTGAGTGTGTGTTTCAGTATGTGTGCATCTAATAACCTATTATAAATATTGTGCGTTTTTTGTTTATAACTTTACTACTGAACAATTTCAATGTTTTTTCAATTTTTGTTTGAATTTTAAGATATAAATATGTTTTCATTGTTTATTTGTTGTATACAAGTTCATTAGAAATATGGTAAGTTTATAAAATAAGAATTAAGATTAAATTTTTAAAAATATTAATTGAAACTGGAAAAACAAATGTAGAACTGTAACTATATTGTAGACTTAAAATAGAAGAGTAAAATATTTTAGTTTATTCATATATTTTTGATTATTTGCAATTTTTAGTAAATTTTTATTAATCCTTATAACATTTGAATCAGGTTTAGCAAATTTTTTCTAAACAGACACTTGAGGATTATTGTTACAAAATCCTTTTAACTTTTGCAGCTGAAATTAAATCATATTTTCATTTAGAGCAATATTCTTATATATATATATATATATAGTATAATAAAATGAAAAAAATAATAAGACAAAATTATACTACCCACAAAGCTAAATGATAGAAAACAGATTCTAAGAAACATAACTAGAAAAATATTGATATATATATATATATAATATAATAATTATATATATATATTATTGATAAAGGAAGAAGATTGTGTTTTATATTTATCTATATCATATTGACTGTTATAAAATGGTAGGAATTACATGCATTGCCTTTTAAATACTGTTTAGAATTAAAATTATTTTCAGCTTATGCTAAACAAAAATTGACTTGAATTCCATACAATTTTTCAGTTAAAAAACAGTCCAAAATTATGTTTATATTGTGATTTAGCTAATATATAAAGGGGATAATTTATTTTTCAGTTCTGTTCTTACTTTGCTGAAAATTCATTATAACCATTGTTCACAATAAGATTCATATTTCAGCTATGCTTAAAACGTGTGATTAAACTTAAAATTCAGTGGTATAAAACTGAAAACATTTTTAAAAAATTATTAAAAAGTATAGTATTATAATCATTTCAATCATCAGTAGTATTGATGTACTTTTTTAAAAAAAAAATTTTTAAGTAAATTTTATGAAACAGTATTATTATTATTATTATTTTTTTTTTTTTAGCTATATTGAGTAGAGATAATTTTAAAATAAGTTTTCAGTATTTCAAAATTAATTATTAATGGCAAGAAAATAATGATAAATTTTCAAAATACCTTAATGTATATTTTGCTTGGAACACATATTCCAGTAAAAACAAGGTTTTGTTATAGGTTTTGAAAAAAAAAAAATTTTTTTCTTACAGAATTCTTTTTTTAAAAAAATAAGTTTTTAATAATAAGAATATATTATTAATACATGACAATGGCTGTTTTCTTTCATTGAATTATAATTTCTTGAAATAAAAATTAGAATTTGATGTATTGAGATATACAAATTAAATATTTGTTTTAAAAAATGAGATTGATTTTTCCTGAAAATTTTACTTCAATGAAGAAAAATGTATAAGTTTTTCTTCCTCCTTTTTTTTTTTTTAATTTGGGGGTTGTTAAAAAGAAGGATTAATACATTTTTTCTTTCTCGTGTTTAATTCCTTTAATAATTTCCTTTGAACTTGATTGTACATTATCCCAAATTTCCCGTTACTGTTCCGAATGTTCAGTGCTTGCTTCAATTTTTCACTACTCGGTTTTAGTCCCAAATTTATAGCATATATTTTTTTAATTATCAATGCTACACTGTCGAGAAATGCCTTCACTTAGTCCAATAAGATGTGCCAATTTCAGAGGTAGATGGAAATATAACTGCATATTTTAATAAGAACCAGAAGTTATAATTGTTCAAATGTTTAAAACTGTCAGAGTTCCCCATTTTTGATTCCTGGCACTAAGGCTGCAACTTAGCCAGTATTTAGCACCATGAACAATTCAGCAGCTTTTGTAACAAAACTGCCCTGACTTAAATAAGATCATAATAGAAAAAGATGCTCTGAAAAATATTCATACTTTTTATATTATGAAGGTACTTCAAAATAATTTAGAAGGGTTGCAGATTTATTATTTTTTTAAAAATAAATACTGAATTTTAATTTGTTTTTTATATAAGTATTAAAAACATATCATTATTAAAAAATAAAACAAAAATTGTTTATTTGGGTATAAATATTTCTTGACCAACATACTACCTCCACACCACAGTAACTATAATAAAATAATTTATTTGTAAAAAAATCTATATATATATATATATTACATTTTAAACTTCAGAATCTTTATATTGAAGCAGCTATTCATTTTGAAATGGCATTTTTGATAGGAAGGAATAATATTTGCTCACTCTTCCCTTAACTATTTTTTATTTCAATATATATAAAATTTAGTGAGGAAGTATTTGATGTTATAATTTACTGTTGTGTGTGCGTTGAATAATTTTTTTAAAAATTGTTTCATATGTATAAAATTTCTATCAATATATGTATAAAATCTCAATAACTTGACATGCTATCTTTGTATACTTTTTATGTGGAGGATTTAATCAGATAACAATTCATTCTCCTAAATTCCACACCACCACACATTCACAACAGGAAGCTGTGATTTTTAGAATTTCAGTGTTGACTGAAATGTTATACTTCTTTGTGAATTCAGTTTCTTTTATTTGATTTAAACAAATATGTGAATGCAGTTTTTAAATTTCTTTTTTAAAACACTACTGTCTTTCCAACTCTAACTCAGGGATTATATTTCTGAAATTTTAAAAGCATTTTAATAAATTGGGTACAATTCAGGATTAATTAGAATTTTAAAACTTATTGCTGAAGTTATTTTAAAGTTCAGATTTTAGATAATTTCCACAGCCATATACTATTTCAAATTTAATGTATTAGTGAACATTCTGTGCCTGGACAAATTATGCTCACAAAAGGGAAAATCACTACCTTAGTTTACTAGAAGAAACTGGCAAAATCTTTGCTGTGTGTAACTCAGTAACTTTAAATTAAGGACATGAAAACTGAAAATGGATGATATTGGATTACTCCAATAATTCTCAGTCCTTTCTATTAAAAAAAAAATAATCAAAATAATGGTTGAATGTAAATTTAATTTGTCGTTCTTTTTTTTCTCTTTCACTATTTACATTTATTTCAAAGTGAATGCTTTTTCATACTTTTGATTTTTCTATCATGTCTCTATTCAAATTAACTTTTCTGATATTTTATTTGAAGGATTGCTATGAAAGAGACGTAAGTGTGGTTCTACAATATGATAATTGGATCCTCCTAGACCAGGAAAAGGGAAGGAAGCTTAGGACCACTCCTTTGAAACTTCTCACTCATCTCAAGATTCACATGGGGGGAGGGGGCTATTTTACGACACCGAAACTCGAACACAAACGCGCCTTAATTAGCTTGTTAAAAAAACGTGGGAACCATTCTTCTCATTTCTTTTTCCCTGATTTATTCTTTTTGGCTAGATATTTTTAACTCTATATCTTGATTAGAACGAATATTTTAATTATATTACAACGCAAAATATTTTTAATGTAAACGGATTAATAATTTTTTTTTTGAATTTTTGTAAAGTTATTAATAACATAAAAATAGACATTTTAATCAATACTGAAAAATAATTGCTATTATGTATCTCTCTATGCTGTACATCAAATATTATCATTATTACACTTTTATTAAGTTTTTCTACGCAATTTATTTGTGAGAAATTTAATGAAAATATTATTGTATGAAAAATATACATCTAAAAGAAATTATATCGAAGTCATGCTTCTATTAGAAGTCTATTTTTGTAACTATTCGACGGTGGGTGAAAAAACTTCATGTAAGATTATAGCAAGTTAAAAGGTCAAAAAGCAAAATGACCATAGAAGTAGTACATATATATATTTTACATTTAAGACATATGAATTTTTTCGTTTACTTTTTTGCTAGTACTTTTTTAAGTTGCTTTCTTAAAAAATGAATGTTTTAAAATCATTAATTAAACTCATTGTTTTTAAAAATTTTATTTCCCCTTCCCCCCAAAAAATATAAATTTTTTAAAAACACGTAAGGAGAGAAAGTACCTTTATACATTGTAAAAATCAATTTTTGAAAAATATTTTTAAAAATTATTACAGAAGGCTAGAAACGTTTTAAAGCAAACCTAATAAATATCCAACAGTAATTACGCTCTCTGCAATAAAAAATATAGATGTGAACAGAAACTAATATTATAAAAAAGTTAAAAAATAGATTTTTCGTTAATTTCTGATTGAATTTCGTTGGCTGGTCTCTCTCTCTCTCTCTCTCTTTTGTTTTGTTAATATCGCACTTCGAAACAACGTGAGGGGTATAGAGGTGACGAACTTCGTAATTTTAAATCACGATGAATTGAGGATGACACCTGATTTGACAGTTTACTCTCCAGACTGTTCGGATTGGAAATACACTATTAATATATATATTTTTTTTAATATAGAGTTATATAACAAGGGCGTAGCTAGTTAACCAAACGCCTTGGTGCAACAACAACAAAAAACACCGAGGGTCCTATTTTGATTGGACTTTATCAAGTAAAAATATATTAGTATTTTAAATATACAAAGCTATTTTAACATCAGCCCTTTATCATGATCTGCAGAATACAGGAAGTTGTCGTGTTAGCCTAGTGGACAAGGTAACAGACTAGTGGCTGGTATGTCATGAGTTCGAGCCCAGTACCACTGAAGACCCGCCGTATAGGGGCGCAATGCACGTCAAATCTATTGAGAGCTCAAAAGTCCTCCCGTTGGTGTGGTGTAGTAGCTAGGAGAGGGGATGCCAGCTCTGGCGTCGTCCTCGTCACTTGACCATGGTTCAAAATTACGAGGTTCGTCGCCAAAAGCCCTCGTTTGAACAGTGCGACGTTAATATTCACTCACGCAGAACAGAGGAAAGTAAAGCTACATACTACTTACAGGTATGTGTATGAGTTTTCCTGAGTAAACTTTAGTGAGATTACCGAGGTTCGATTTAACACGGGATAGACAGGAAACGATACAAAAAATAAGCATGAAAATGATACAATATTTTAATTATTTTTAAAAAAAAACCCTGCAAAAGTGTGAGTGGGACAAAATTACATAAATCTATTTTTTACAGATACGAGTTGTGGCGAAATACTCGAAGAGGAAAATAGCTTATTATGAATAATACTGTTATTAAAAAAAATTACCAAGAAGAAATAGCTTCCTGTGCAAGTTTAAGATGCATTTTTCATGGAACCTGAAGCTTATTTTCAAGTAACACTTGGAAAAATGAAAAAAATTGAAAAATAACATAAATTTTCAATAAGTAAATTCGCAACGTCATATACACAAAGGAAAGGAAAGAGAGGCCCCTGACCACTCCCCAGGTGTTCTCTCTCAAAATTGGGGTGGAACCGAGCCAAATCGTACTGTCACCTGCATGGTACTCAAAGCTACGGCTAACGACAGGCGTACAGTCTAGCCCGATGCCATGATGAATATCGTGGGCCTCGGTCTGACTACGTCAGACAGGTGGCATTAGTAACAGTAACAAGGAAAGGAAGGATTTTCTCTCTGAATTGTTTAAATTAATTTTTAATTTTAAGAAATACTTAAATAGCAGATAAATTTAAAATTTTAGGTTTTTTTTTAGAATACACAAGCATTCTTCCGTTTTCAATTTTATAAAAGAATGTAGAACTATAATGTACATCCTTCAAAAGTTATCTAGTGAAAAAGGAAGAAAGCCAATCAGTTTTTATTCTTTTTGTGTTCATACTTTTTGCTATTGAAAAGAATTGAATAATTCCATAACAAAATTTTCTTTGATGCTTTAAAGTTTGTACTTAACAGGAAAAAAAAGTGAAAAATAAAGCTTAATATGCATTTTCAAAAATTAGCTTCAAAAATTTCCCCTTCATTTTGTTACAAGTAATCGTGAATCGCAATACTATCAACATCATATGTACCAAATATTCACATGCACACAGAAATTTGTAAAATCAAGAAGCTCCAAACAGTGTTATGCATGACAAATATTTATCTCTTTATTTCGAAACATGTAATTAAAAGATTTTAAAAGTACAAATTTTATGTTTTATTTAGAAATTAAAGATGCAAAATCTTACATAAAAGTTCTTAAAAATCATTGCTGAAGCACGCATAAAATACTTTGCAATAGAAAAATTCAAACATTTTAATTAATAAAACTGAACCGTAAAAAATATGTTATACAAAATTTATAAACACATTTCTGTTAAATTATATCTAGCTAAAAGTTTAAGTGAACATTTCGTATATAAATATAGATGCGATTTTTTTAAGATGAGCACTAAGAAATTTTTCCCCCTTAGAATACATACGAAAACTTAGGACTTCTCAGATTTTATAAATTTGGTTGTAATGGGCTTACAAAGGAAGGGCGGTCATCTATAAACTTTTTTAAGTACCACCAATTGTCTCACGGAAAATATTAGGGACCCTCTATAAAATATGGTTTTAAGCCCCAAGCCGGATCTTACAAAGGATTACTTATTCGACATCAGTCAGTCTATATGGGGCCCCTTGAATCCTGGGCCTCCCTGTGATGCGGAGGTATACTTTAAACCACTGAGTACTACTAACATTTTTAAAAAAAATATATATATAATATATTTTGACGGATTTAAGTATTAAATAAATGGAATTAACTGATTAAATTTGATGTTTTGTGAAAAGTAGTGAAAAATAAATTAGCAGCTCGCATCAATAAGATGACGTTTACTGTAACGACCATTAATTTAAAAAATTGAAGTTAATTTATTATTTTCAAGTCAAAATGTTAACATTCGTCAAAAACGTTTATATTCTGGATAATCTGTGCATGTTTTCACTAAATATTTCAACGTGGTTGACAATATCATATGGAATTCATACATTTATTCCTATTCCTAATGAAAATGACTTTCGTATTATACGCTGCATAAATTTGTAAGTCAGAAAATTTTAGTTTATTACAGTAAAGTATTTATACTATTTAAGGGATTTTCTCAAAATTTTCTTCCTTGAATTACTGATTTCAATACACATAACATATTCATTAAAGGTAATATTAGTACTATAAATGAATGGTTTGGAATCACAAACAACTGAAAATTTTAATTTGGATAGGCGACGCAGTACCTCGAATTTCTGAAATGCTAGTGACAAATATGTGACACGTATCTCGTTTCTCCCATCCATATTACGCCGTCTAAGGATTGCAAGGATCAATTTCGTTTAATATGAAGCATACTACGATATTCAAAACAAAGGGTCGTGAAATGAAATCAAGATTCGAAACCATAGCGCATTTGGAAAGCCCATTTTTTTTTAGCCTGACCATAACTCAAATATAAATTCTAATGCAAGAAAATGAATATAAAAATTGCAATAAAACTTTCTAAACCTGATGAATTTTATTGAAACAGGTATGAAATGAAATAACTGGGGAGTTTGTGAAATTCATATATAGGATGAAATCATTTTAATACAATTTATGGTGTTTTCCAATCGAAAAAAACCTTTTTATAATACTGAATTATCTGATGCCTTAAATTCCTTTCATTTTAATTTTTTTTAAAAAACTTTCTTTTATATATATTAGAAAATTACATTTAATGACAGATTCCAGTAATATCCTGAAATAATTTTTTTAAATAACACTGAGACTTCGACATTTATATAAGTGGCGTTCGAGATCTGATTCCAATACAAAGACAGAGACGGATTAAGTTAGTTGGAGGACCCTGGCGGTAAAAGGTTTGAGGCCCATGAATTCAAGAGTAATAAACTAAAATAGTGAAAAGGTTCGTTAAACTTAAAATCTCGTAATAAAATGTATAGCTATATTAAAACTCAATTGCTCAAGATAAACCTTAACTTTAAAAAAATTGGAAATTAAAACTTGGAATTTCGGATAATATGTCAACTGGCTACATGTGATGACCGTCGTTCTTATATAGGCCTAGTCGATTTGTGTAATTGTAAGTTATACACATTTATTTGTTTGGGGTTTGTACGAGTATTTGACAACGTATGCTACGCACTGTTTACTTTTATGCGTCATAGTTGGGGCCTACATTTGTGCAGAGGCTCAGGGTCTACTTTTGCGAAAGGGCCCAGGGCCCCAAGAAGTCTAAAGACATCCCTGCTTACTGCACTAAATATAAAGATGTATATTTGTGCTGTGTGTGAAGCCTTCTGTGCGTATAAATTGTACAAATCTTGTGGTAAGAATTGCTCACGTTTAGGGCCCCTGGCGGCCATCCAGCCGCTTAATCCACCTCTGCACAAAGGCCTTAATTTATCAGACTCTAACTAGGTCTGGGCCTATAGTATTTGTATCTCGTGCAGAAAGATTACCAAAGAAATTCAAAATTGAAAGATTTGCTAGATTTCTAAGCAAAACGATGTTTGATATCAGTGGCGTAATGTACGCTTCCGCAACGTGTGTGTGTGGGGAAGCCCGGTGTGTTACGGTTTTGCAATTCTTTGTAAGATATAGCTTGGGGCCCAAAATCTGATTTTGCATGGAGGCCCTAATATTCTACGTAACGCCATTGTTAACTAGTAAATTTTTTTCATCAGATTATTTTCCAAAAACTCAATAAATGTTTTGTTTTTCAAAAAATTTAAAATTTTGCAAAGAAATTTCATTAAGTTCTTATTGTCGTAGTCTCCCACTACCCCTTTGCATATTATCTATGTTAGGATATGTAGGATTCATAATTAAAGACTACTCAAATAATAAATCACTTATTTATTTTATTTCTTTAAGACAGAAATCCACAATTAATAATCAACTTTAAGAACAATAAATTATCATGGAGTATTATCAGAATTCAATTATGGACGACGGAATACTA
>BMAO01015878.1:0-17941 GCA_019973975.1 Trichonephila clavata
GTATTGGTTCTTGTATAGGTATCTGCCTTTAAAGTAAAATGCTGAGTAAAATTCTTCTGTCCTTGGGTTTGCTCAGTTTGAAAGTTTGTAGAATTGGGTATCCGTTCTGGAGTCAACCTTGCCACTTGATTGTGGTTCAAAATAAATAAAATCAATTTCTAATAGCCCATCATGTTGCTTTGGAGTGTGTTATTTACAAACAATTTATCAACAATCATATATAAATAATTTAAATACGTTTTTTTTCTTCATAAAAGGCATGTTTACTGTCTTACAGTAATTTTTATACCTTTCTTGCTTATTAATACTTTTCTGGCCTTACAAATATATGCAGTGCAATTCTTTATTATAGGTTTCTTTTATGTGTTAATGAAACTTTTTTGCAATAGGATTGTGAAATACACATTAGTTTTTATTTTTATATTAAGTTATGAATTATTATAATATTTTTTTTTTTTTTTTGTAGTGTGTATTGTGTGTGGCAATTTGATCCTTCAGATAAAACAGTTGTACCTGAAATTGTTAAGCCACCTCAAGAATCAGTGTAATAAAGGCTTTATTATGTGATTATTCTCTAATTTCTTTTTTAAAAAATCAATACACAGAGTTATAAATTGACAATATTTGTTTAATTTTAGCAAAGAAGACTAAAGTTCTGATAACAAAGTAGCAAATTGTTGGAAATGACAAATTTTTCACTTCAGAATCTGAACTTAATGCATAAAAAATAAGGTACAATACAACACTTTTTTTACATTAAACAAATATTCATGATCTAATAAATTTGCTTTTAGTACGAAATAATTGTTTCATGTGTCTTCTGTTATTTCCTGGTAATGAAACTATTGCTTTCGTTTCATTTTTAGATAGTTCTATTATTTTCTTTAAACATTCCTATGATATATATTGTGCTTTCATTTCTGCTTTTGTTAAGTCCTATTTAGAGCTATTAGAAAAATGTGAATTCAAGTTAGTAACTACTTTAAGTATGAAAACTTTTATTTCAACTATTACTATCATATATTGTTTTCAAAATCCTCTCTTAAAAAATCTCTCTGGTTGTAATTTTATTTCAAGTTGTTTATTTTTTCAAATTAAACATCTTTTGACAAGATTGCCATCAACAAAAATTTTGTTTTCATCGAAGAATCTGTTCCGTGAATAGCAATTTATTAATTTGTTTCATTATAATTTAATTTTTGTTGTTTGGTTGAAACATGTTTCATGCACTTTTATTTGTTTTATGATGATATTGTACACCATCATAGACACAAACACTTATTTTTTAACTTTTAATTTTCTACTACATTGAACTATCATTAAGTGCAAAAGTATAAATGTAGTTACATTTTCTTTTCGTATACCATTAAACTGAATCAGGAAGAAAGATATAAATAAAAATGGAATAATATTGGATTTAGCAGCTTGTTCATTTTTTTATTTTTTTTATTTACCCTTCCATTTCTAAGCTTTAATTCATTTAAGTAAATCATGCTTAGTTCAAATTCTAACACATTTATGTACTTTGAATATTTTTATGAACAAATTATTATGTCTGTCATACTGTTATACATTCATACACACATCATCCACACACATATATGTTTGATTTTAAGAAAGTGAATTTATATAAAATAATCTTTTGCCCTCATTATTACATGTCTATGATTCTAAAATTGCTTTTCAACAAAATTAAAATGGAACAAAATTAATTGTTTAAATTTTGAAAATGTAATTTATTACATTGCTGCATATTATGTTTTCTTTAAAATGTATGTTAGATTTTCCCATTAACTTAAAAAATGACCAAGAAAAATATTTTTCTTGACTCCAACAAATTCACTTTTAACTAACTAAAATGTAACAATGCTTATACTTTTATATTTTCAAGACCATTCATTTATTATTTTATAATCTGTGAATTTTGGATTGGTAATATTTCATACATTTCTGTAAAACACATTCATTCAAAAAAAATGCACTGCTTTGCTGCAACTGTAACTTTTTGAAAGCAAATTCTGTTATTATGCAAACATCACACACAACCTGTGTATATGCTTTTTTTTTTTAAATTAACTTCAAAAACCCATTTTATTTACCATCTTTCAAGAAATAATGTTACAATGTTAGCAATTTAATTTTTATTTTTAATAATCTGTTCTTTTATATTTTTTATTAACTCCTATATTTAAATTTTTAGATCTGTTAAATTTTATGTATGAAGTAAATCATGTTGATTTCTTGGAGTTTTAATTTTTTATAAACAAATTATTTTGGGCACCTTATCTTTCTGATTCATGCACACTTATAGCAATATGCTTTACTTTTTTTTTTCCTTTGAAAAAGTTAACCATAAAAGTAAATTATTTTTGACAAATTTGCTACGATTCTGAAAAAATCCCATTTTAAGGAAAATAAAATGTTACAATGATTTAATTTTTATTTTAACAATTTGCTCATTTATCATTATGTACTCTTTTAAATTTAGGATCTTTAATATTTTATACATTTGTGTGCATCAGATATTTTAAAATGCATAAATTTGTTGCAATTTAAATTTTTTTAATTAAATTATTAGAAATGTCATCTTTATTATCATACACACATAGAATCTACCTATGTATTTTTTTAAAAGAAATTAGCTTGAAAAAAAAAAAAAAAAAAACCAAAATGAATGAATATATTCTCAATTTTTATTTTAATACTGTGTTTATTTCTTCTTTTTTTATTTATTTTTGTTATCCTTAAAATATTATAGATCCAAAATTTATATATTAGTGTACATCATGCTTAGTTCAAGGTACATAACACTGTTCTAATTTAAAAATTTTACAAACAACTTATTTTACTTGTCTTACCTTTATTATGCATATACTCAGTGGTGTAATGGAGGATATTAGGGGCACTTCTGCAAAGTCAGGCTTTGCCTTTAATATTTTATGAATTTCTTAAATATGTACTTCGCATCAATCAGGCTCTGGGCCCCCTACAATCCCCCCCCCTCCTGCGATGCAAGGTGTACGTTACACCACTACATATGCACCCAGACCAATAGGATACATGTTAGCTCCAAAAAGTTTACTTATAAAAATTCATTTTCTACACTAGTGCTTTTTTTTTTTTTTTCATTTTTAATATTGTGTTCCTTATGTGTGAATTTTGGATCTGTAATACTTTATGCATTGGTGTTAATTAACATTTCATTCAAAACACATAACATCACAAAATTGAAAATTCCAATAAAATATTAACAAATTATAGTCCGAATTCTATATCTTTGCGATGTATACATACACACACACACACAACAAGTGTATGTATTCTCACCTGACACAATCCTCCTTTACTCTTCATAAGGGGAAATCAAACCAATGCTCTTACTTCCTACTCTTAGTGTCCTTGTTGAATTCTTTTCAGTCAGGATATCCATTGACATTGCGTACTAATACATTTAAAAACAATTCTTTTAAGTTATAAAGGTTTTGCAGTATTTTAATATTTATTTTATTGACTGAAATACACAAACTTTTCATTTTTTTTTTTGTGTGTTTGTATATCTTAAGATTTTACATTGCATCCATTTTACTGTACAATGTTACTGCTTTGGGATGAGAATAAAGTTTTATTTAAATAAAATTATTCATTTTCTTCTTTTATAATACAAAAGATTCTGTGTATTTTCATAATTTTTCTTGTTTTAAGCACAAGATCAGACACAGGCCAGGGAGGGTATGATATAGTCAGGATTTTTAAATTAAAAAATGCTGCATATTTCAATATTGTTTGAGAAACATTTATTATGTGAAGAGTTTTAAATTTGGATGAATTTCACGTTTCAAGGAAAAGGTTTCTCCCATTTGTATATTGTATTTTCATTGATTAAACTCTATTGAAGATTCACGGTACATATATCATGTCTTTTAATAAATAAGAAATTTAGTTCATCAGCATTTAACACAAACATTATACTTTTATAGTTAAATATATATATATATATATGTTGTTTCAATGGAGTATAATGTTTAAAAAAATAATAGAAAGACATCTTGACATTGTGTTCTCCCTTTTTCTAATATGAGATGGGTAAATAATTTACATTAATAAATTGTGCAATTAACTCATGAAAGACTCATTTTTTATTTATTTATTTTTTTTTTTGTAAAAATTATTTGCTATTATTTAACTCCTGGAATTTGTGTTGTTCAACATAATGTTCCTATAAAATATAATTTGTGAAAGAAAATTCCAGAGCTATCATCTAGGTATCTGAACAGTTTCAGTAACATTCAGTATGCTTACATTGAATTTAGTCTTGTACTTGAAGGTTTCACTCTGTGATGAGGTTTTTTCCCTGGAATACCTGTAATGCTTAACAGGCTATGGAAATATTAAAAGCATTTGCATAAGAAATCTTTAACATTTGATTTGTCTCGAAATACAACTTCATTGAATGCATCTTTTAGGAGATATTAAATAATTACAAATTTAATTTTTATGACAGAAGTGGTTCTTCAAATGTTTAATGATTTTTTTCTTCATCTGTAAAAATCACCATTATTGTACAAAGTGCACTTGCAAAACTTTTTCTTAGGATTATCTTAATCTGATTGATTTTTATAACATTGGATAGAATGGAATCTGTGATCTAATTCACCTCATCATTTTAAATAATTCCACCCATTCATTTTGATGTATCTTGTTACATTCCAACTCATAATTTTAAGCAATTTTATGGGAGAGAGCTAATTCTGATGTATGTGTCTCATGTCATTTCAGTTTTTATAATTTACATTTCATAATACTTATATCATGTGATTAAATTATAACTACATATAATTGAAATATTAATTCAAGTGGTGTTATACAAGTATAGTTTTTTTACGTTTCTTTTGTTACAGTTTATTGCTGAAATCATTAAATACAATTCATAGACTGCACTCTGATTATAAATACCTTTCTAAAGTAATAAACTACATTCCAGATATTCTTAATTTTTTTTGCAAATAATCAAAATATGCTGAGATTAATTATGTTATAGTCTACAACTTTTCATTCTTCTAATGTGGGGAAAGACATTACAAAATTGTCATCAATATACTTTACCCATTTTATATAATACTTAATTCTTCAAACAGCTCTTTATAACTCGAATGCACTTATAAATGTCATTGCTGATGTAAATACCATTTTCTTTAGATTGAACATTTTCATTGAGTGTCCATCTTGTCAACAAAAAACACATAACCCAGAAAATCGAACCATTTACAAAAATTCAGAGGGAAGGGCTTATTTTCTTCATGTTTTAAAATCCCTACACCTTTTCTCAAACTCCTCTTTTTTAAAGTGATAGGATAATACAAAAACTTTTTGTGTCTTTTCTTTCCCACCTTAACCCAAATTCTGAATTCAGCTCTGTAATGCACTTGATGTATAACTGATTTATTTCCATCAGTACATATATTCAATGAAAAATCCTCACTGCATCATCTCAGCTTTCACTACCAGTTTTATCTTCATTCCATGAACACATTACCCCTTTCATCAAACGCTCAGTGAGATTTTATTAATTATAGAATGCACTATTAATAATGGCACCAATGAAAACGAAATAACAAATGTATACTTTGCAAAATATTAACGAGATTAATTGAATAAAATTGTTGAAAGGCTGTGACACTATTTGTGTTTTTTTTAATTCGAGGATGACTAAGAATGAGTAAAAAATTCAAAGTGGCATATTTTATATTGGTACATAAGCTTGAATCGCTGTTGAGCTTTTCTATGATTTCGTTTGTAACGAGCTATGTTCTGCACCTCTGTCATATAGCAACTCTTTACTAGAAATTTTCCTTTTTGTGTGCTGTTATATAAATTTAAAAAAAAGTGAATTAATATTTGTTTGCTATGCTTCCCTTATATTCACAAAGGAGAACACTTATTCTGCTTTAATTTTGGAATGGTGATATATTTTTATTGACTTATAATCTGGAATATTTTCACCTTTCTTTATAAATGCACCAGATTTTTACATTGCCAATATGATATAACTTAGGGATGCACATCACGTGTCTCTGGTGTGTGTGTGGGGGGATACATGTTTAAAGATTTGAACACAATTATTCATTGTTCAGTTGAGAGGTGGGGACATGTTTCAATGAACTCTAAAAAAAGTCTTTATAATCTTATTTGAAAAGTTAAAGGTGCACTTTTAAGTCATTCAGTGAAAGCGTGAATTGTTTTTAGAGGTATCCAAGTGTAGCTGTGATCTTTCTTAGTATTTCTAGGTCATGTGACCTTTCAGTTGCTAATCCTAAGAATGGATGTTAAATAAAAACGAGGGGAGAGGAATTTCTGTTCGATTTCGGTTATGAATATGCATTACGACTGGCTCTAGATCAAGCGTTTATTTGAAGTCCAATCCCAGGAAATAAATAGATATCGTGTACGGTTATAAATTTTAGTTCCACTTTTAAAGAATAGTTTTTAAGAATTTAATTTCTTCATATTATCCACACACAATGCACGGTGAACGCAGAAGTTCCGCTGAAGGGTTTGCGTTAGGAGAAAAGTGACGTCATTCTTCCTGAAAGTTCGCATTGCAAACGGCGGCGACCTTCAGAGGATGAAATCCATTTTTATCTCACGCCTGCCAATTAAACAGGAGCATCTCGCACCAGTCACTTGTGCTGTATTTGATGTTGACAAGGGCTGCCTGTGACCTGGAATATTTTTTAATCACCACTAGATGGCACTCTGCATCCATTACATTTGTGCTGAACATAGTTGAGTATCTGTGTGTGACCTTATTCTTCCAGTAGCTGGTAATAATTTCCCTCGTCAGCAGTTGCAGGGGGCAATATTAATGTAAGCAAAAAGTGCTAGACTTTCAAATTTTCTCTCCATATGATAAAAACACACGACCAATCCAAAATTTTTTTTTGAGCAACTGTGTGGGGGTGTTTTAAGGTTTTAGCACCAATTCTGTTACAGTGTTTTTTCTTTTTTGCTTTCGGATATATTTCGCCTTCTCCATGCTTCAAGATTTCCAACACTCCGTCTTGGTTTTAATTTTGTTATTTTTTTTCTTCTCGATTGTCTTTTTGATGTATTTTTTTGTATAAATTTGAAAGTTTATTTACGTGTTGTAAAATCAAACCAACTCTTAGCCTAAATACTTTTTAACATAATGCTGCGGCAATGGCTAAGAGAAATAAAAAACCTTACCTTGCGAGTTTTAATATTTTGAATCGTTTAGTTTTAACTAGCAATATACTTCGACGAAACATATTTTCATAGAACATTGTATTCGAATAAAAGATTTATTTGGACAGAGACACTAGATGCAATTCTTTAAAACTTCATTATATAGTCAATAAATATGTATAAATTAGTATTTGAAAATCAGTATAATTTGCTACAGAAACAGTCGTCCGAATGCATTCAGTTCTTCAACATCGCATCATAAAGTTTACATTTGTGTGTTTTATACATTTCTTTTCCGAGATAGAGTTCTACAAAGAAATAAATTGCTTGCTTCAATAGATGAGGAATTTAATTAATAATCAGCCATTCATTGTACATGTGGACGTGTAGCAACCGTTTAAATTCCTTAAATGACGAGAATACAAGCGTAGAAAAAACACATTCAATTTTCATAAGGTTCACTAGTGTGTTTTCAAAATTCCAAGTGCCAACGTTTCCCAAATTGTCTGAAAATATCTGGTAGCTTAGTAATCAAGGTAACGGATTTGGGGCTGGCGTGTCATGAGTTCGAGCCTTGTAACGCTGAAGACCCACCGTGCAGAGAGAGTCGAGGCTCAAACGTCCTTCCATTGGTGTGGTGTGGAAGTTAGGAGGGGGTGCCAGTTCAGGTGTCATCCTCGTCACTTGACCATGGTTCTAAATAAAGAGGTCCGTCGCCAAAAGTCCTCGTGAGCTGAATAGTGCGACGTTAATATTTTCTCACTCACTCCCTGAAAATATTTATTTGTCAAGGTATAATAATCTGCACCAAGGAATCTTTTGCCCTTTTGATTGGACTTTTAGGAAATAAAATAATTGGACTTTTTCAGAACAACCAATCAAAAACTGAGGGGACCCATTTCAGCCGGCCAGTCCTCGGGGGTCCGCTCCTGGACGGTGCTCCAAAGCGAAATTCCGGCTGTTTCCTGCCATTACCAGAAAAAACTTAGAGATATTTTCTAAAAGCGATTTCATATATATTACGGTTCAGCGCCTTAGACTCCACCTGGGGACCGATTTTCGCGATCCTCGCATGCGTGGATCCCCCCGAAGTCTTCACGTGGTCGTGATCCCATGCGCGAAAGCCCTCGTTTCGCTCTGTAACGATATGTCACTATTAAGTACACGGATTCGAGTCAATAATAAAACAGTGTTAGATTAGCTTATTTTAAATTCATTCTTTATAACAGAATGTGAATTCGAACCCGCTGAGCCTCGGTATTAGTTTTTCTAGCAGAATATAAAATTCATGTGATGTATTAGAACAAATTTAAAAAAATTTTTTTTTTTTTTTTTTTTTTGGTTTCATAATGTGGTAAACTAAAAAAAAATTATCAAATCAAACTACACCTCAGAAAAATTCCAAATTTAGCAAAAAAAAGTTCATTATAGACAACAATTAGCTCAATTTTTATAAAATAAAGGTTTCGAGGCATCAAAACTACTGTGATCATTGAAATGTACTGAATTGCAGGCAACTCTTTCTTTCTTGTAACCAAATTCTTATAGAATCTCTTTCGAAGCAGATTAGGTATTTATTACTATATATATTTATGAATATATAAACTACAAATTCAACGTGATAACACTGAAACACTTTTACTTATGAAACAATTACTTAAAACACAAACTGAGAATTGCTGGTTTTATTTTGGAATAAATTTTCTTCAAATCTGAGAAATGAGTCATTATTTGGAACATAAAAAACACAATGTTTCCATCTTGATAAATTTTTGAGAATCAAATCTTTAACCAAATACAATAATTATTGCTATGGAATACTAAGTTTTGTATTGTGAGTTCCTACAAGAAGAAAAGAATGTACACGAGAGTATTCATTGTAAAGTATTAGGATTTTGCAACTAATTTTTAACTTTGAATAACCTATAAAACAATCTGGAAATAACAATATGAAATCTTAGGCTAAATTATTTACTTATTTAATTGTTAGCTCGGTTCATTCAACATTATTCATTACATCTCACTCCACGACGGCTATTGCCGAAGGACGTCGTGATTTTGAACTATGAAGTGACGAGGACGATACCTCTCCATGCTATCACGTTACTCTAACGTGAAGGCTTTGAGCATCGATAGATTTAACATGCTCCACACGGCGATAATTCTTCATTGGTCAGCTCGATAGAAACAACAGCGGACAGGAGTTCGTGACCATGACCATTCGGATATCGTTTGATCGGAGTTATGGAACGACTTTGTTTATTTACTATCCTAAACATTTGTTTCAATGAAATGGCAACAATTCTCGCTTATTCACATTTATTTTAGGTTGCATTTTACTCCATTTCAATGCTTAATAAACCAAGTTAGGAAGAAAGAATAATTTTAAAATAATTATACCTTTTTTTTACACAATTTACATTTATACATGTAATTAGAACAACAATTATGTTAACGTTTTGAATTATCGGACTAACTCAGTGATTCTCAACCTTATTTTTGTTGCGGTACACTTTAAAGAATTTCAAAGTTTGTCGGAACACTAACAATAAAATAAATTTGAGAGAATTTTACTTAAATCTGTAATACACTATATGTAAAATAGTTTTTGAAAAAAATGTTAAATAAAATATGTACTACGACAACAATACAGGTAAAAAAAATTAAAATTCATGTTAAATTTCATTTTATTTCATATATTTTGCTGAAAAATTATCGAATTTGTTTGTAAAATCATAATTTTCGAATGAATGAATTACCAAAAAATACAAGCGAAATTTTTGAAAGACACTATTTACAACACAATGGTATTCTATATTTCGCTAAACCAATTCTAATTTTTTTGTAATCGTTGATTAAGCTTTCTGTAAAGTACATATAGTTATACTAACAACACATCAGAAATGACGTCACTGCCAGATTTAAAAAGCTAAGAGAAAATAAACCGCTTCGGGTCCCAGAAAGAAATGAAGTCTTGCAGGATAAAATAATGAATCGATTTTTTTATATCGAAAGTGTCGTCGTTATTTCTGTTATTAATTTTAATCTTCGAAAGGTCAAATCAGTTTTAATTTTTCCAATGCTGTATTCTAAATTTCAATTTCTATAATGTATGATTTTTTTTGCACAAAATATATTTCCGAAATGATTTTTCTAGTAGAGCAAGAGCCCACGACCGCCAGACCTTCGTTATTTTATAAAAGCTGAAAGTTTTTCTACGGATGTCACCAACACAGGTAAGAACGATCAGCGAGTATGGAGTTTGGATTGTGGTTACTTGGGCAGGTAACAGGTAGTAAAGGTTTATAAAATAGTACCTCACTTTCTATAAAGTATAAAGCTCAATTTTTTTATATTTTCTTCGGAATAACATAAGAAATCACGTCATCCATTGCCGGACACTTAGTATGGTTAGAACTCCCTGCCAGACACCCCTGAACTTTAAAAAAATAAAACCAACTTTCGTTATAGTATAAAAGCTGAATTTTATATATGTTACTTGGAGGCCTATAAAAAAATGTTACCCCAAAAGCCAGACAGTTTTAATGGTTTTTTCATCTAGCCAGACACATTCAAAGTCCGCTGTCGCGAGTACAACGCAACAGCTATTCAAGCCGATGTGAGTGAGATAGAGTGTTTAGTCTATTGCGATCGCTTAAGAAATCCAATGAAAAAATAATTTTATTACGTTCATAAGCATCTTATATTTTAAACATTATTGAAGTGAAAACTTCTTTAGCGGCATTGGGCACTTATTGATAGGGGAAAATCTTATGGGTTCGCGTCACCGACATGCTCTGACTGGCGCACGCGCAGTGTGCTGTTCTCCTTAGACACTTTCTGGATGGGTGAAATCTCGTGCGTTCGCGCCACCGACATACTTACAGCAGTATATCTGTAGCTATACAGCTGACGTATAGTGCTGTGTATATCTTATAAGTGAAGTTGAATGGATTTAGTGAAAAGTCCAACGTGTATATACTGTGCATCGCTCGTTGCGATTCCGAGAATGGGTAATACATATTAATGGTTGCCGTTTATATTTCACCTGGAAAATGTATGAGACAGATACAACAATTTTTATTCGAAAACGTGATGATTTATACAAAAAAAAAAAAAAAAAGATTCTGAAATACTCGAAAAGAGATTTGGCGAAAAATATGACAATGTACTGATGATTTTAAGTGGAGACTTCAATATTAACTTTGCAGATGATAAAAATCTACCACTAATTGAATTTATAAATAAAACACCTAATTTAAATATGTCTAATGATCGAAAATTCAGATACACATTTTACAAAATATAAAACGAAGATCGATGCGGTTTTTAAGCGATACTTAAATAAATTTTAATCAAACATTTCCCTTTCTTACTTTAGTTACTATAAGCCTATTGTATCTTTTTTAGAACAAAATAAAATAATTGAAAGTATAAAAAGTCTAAGTATTGTGAACATAATGATGACAATGATGGAAACAATTAAAATAAAGTTAAAAATCAAGTACATGAAATTTAAGTAAATATAAATACTATCCATAAATAATATGATTGTATATTAATTGTTATTTCAATTGAATTTTATTTATATTTCGTCATGATCTTGTACAGCCCGTAATATATTTGAAAAATAAAAACCATATAAACATGCATTTAGTAGTTGCTCGGAGTGTCAATAGATGTGAAAACCAGATTGATGTTGATAAATTTAATTCAAACATTATGAAATTTCAAATTTTTAACTAAAAGTTATAAGTTTGCCACTTTTTTATTTTATTATTACTAAGTACAAAAAAGTATTAGTACATGTAAAAAAAAATATTTAATCACTTCTAAAACTTTCATCATTGTCGTCGATATTTCCATCTTCGTCACTACTACTCCCGTCCGTGTTTGATTTTCATCAATATCGCATTCTCCATCAGTTTCTGATAAAAATTAAGCAAGTTTAAACAATTATGAATAATTAAAAAATTATGTACAATAATTTGACATAATAATTAAATACCTGATTGAGTTTTGAGGGCATCACTCACATAACTTGGTAGTTGATCCCCTTCAAACCATTTAAAGTGGTATTTATTATTTTCCAATATCCAGCCATTATTGGCTGGTTGATACGTGGTTGGAGTTTTCAGATGAGCATTGTTCCAAATGGTACATATATAGTTTGCTCGCAGAAACTGCTGCAATAGCTCGCTTTTGCAAGGTGGTAGATTGCTAGCGTCAAACTTTCGCAACTTCTTTCGGTCAAAAGCTTCTTTTACATCAGAGACTGTATACGAGTCGATGAACATTTGAAGTCGAGCGGCATCAACATCAATTGCATTACTGGCATTGTATACATTGCATATAAATCTCTGAATAATATTAAAGAAATTTTGCTGTTCATCTGTATTTTCAATTAATTCGCTGTTACCGAAGTTCTTGAAAGCTTCCTGGTACTCTGGAAATTTTTTTAATATTTTGTAAGGCTTTAATTTTCCTTTTCTGAAGAATGCAGGATTAAAATCACATCCTGTGATTGCATGATATCCAGGTAAGCTCTGACAAATTAACTGTCCCAACTTTGCGTGTATTTTGGTTAGGTCCACATACCTTAAATTATTTCCTGTACCCGTAAGCATCCAAACAACAGACTGATTTTTAAGGTGGTGCATGTTACCAAGCATAATTGCAGCAATATCAGTATCAATACTTCTGATTACTATTTCTGCCGGATAGTTGATGTTACATGCATGGTATACTATCTTTGTATCTGCTTCCTCATGTGCTGGGCATGACATCTCTTCGGCCAATCTTGAGACAACTTTGTTGGATTCATTAACAGTGAAGGAATGGCATTTTCTGAAATTTATGTGTATAATTTTGTTGCCAATAAAGGGCACCACTTCATCAGTAGCCCAATGTGAAATAAAAAATCAACCAGAGCTTCTTTAAAATTTAAGTTTTTCAGCTCTTTCGCGAAGTCACTTGATCTAATTTGCTCAGGCCCAGTTATGGTGTACTCTAATTGCGCAGATTCTAACCGTTGGGAATGCTCGTAATCTTTGATCGAGGGTTTAAAGTATTGATCAAAGATCACGTCAATTCTCGATGCTTGTAATTGAGTGACCATTTGCAACAATTTTTTTGAAATATTTCCAAATGTTTTTGGAACATTTTTCATTGTATGCAATAGGAAAAAACCATCAATTATTAGAACATCTATATGATGTGGTTGCTCATGCTGGACCTCTTTCTCTAGGCATTTCATTAGAGCAGATTTATCGGTCTTACAAATAGTGCCATCCAAATGGCACATGGACAATGGTACTGAGGTAATTGGATAAGACAAAATCTTTGAAATGTCTACATTGTAATCCATAGAGATACCCAGCATGCGTCCAAATAAATCTCTTTGGATTTTAACTTCTTGAAGTTTACCACCTACTTGAACTTTCTTCTTTTTCTCAAAATCTTTGGAGAAATTGTCAATGGATATTTTTATAGCTTTTTCAAATCTGTTGATATCTGATAAACATTCGGAAAAAATGTTTTACGATGATAATCTCCATTTTTTTCAATATTTAGAAGGAATGCCTCTACTGGTGGTGATGCGGATTTTCCAGATGAAATATTTATCAGTTGGTCTTTGGGCACTTCTGAGCTGAAGGGATTAATAAATTGATCGAAGGTAGCGATAAATTGTCTCAATTGTTTGGTATTTTTCCGGATATTATGGAGATTTAAGTCTGTTGAAACATCTTGATGAGTTTGCAGTCCTAGTTCTAGATAAACTTGACTTATAATCGTAGACCTAACATCATGATTACGAGCCCACCGTTGACGTGCCGAAATTGAATTAGTGAAGTGTATAACACCTGTGAGCCTTCTAGCAGCGTCTGCATTTATAGTTTGCTCTAATACCAGGTCAATTGGTTGTCTAGAAAATGGTTTATTGGTCCGTTTGATACCAAAGCAACCTTGTTTAAATCCTTCGTATAAGTCAGGATGGGTTTCTGCAACTTTCAGCAAATTATCATAATATTTTACGGTCCACCGGGCATAATTTTGTTGGTTGCATATAAAAAATAAATTTGTAATTTTAGGCAACGTTGATATGAAAAGTTCAAAATCCCCAGTGCGAATGCTCCGTGACAGGTCCAAGTAATGGTGTATAAGGTTGATGTAAATTAAATAAAATTGTGAAGTTTTACCATGCTCACCATTGAAACATCGTTGCTTGAAAATATTGTAATTATTCATCAATTCTTTCAGATCTTCATTTTCAATATGAAATGACGATATTTCACAGTTTTGTAGTCTTTTCACTTCATCTATCATATCATCTGTTAATGTTATATTATCATGTTGTAAAAATGATTTAAAATTTAGAACTTCTAATCCCAATGCTACTAGAGGATGTAATCTTTTGCAGCGGTTGAAGTGCTTTCCGTCAAGAAAACCATTCACAGAACCGCTTGCCAGCAAACTACTCTCAACCATAACATTTGTTAACCCACAGTCACTAATTACTTTACCGATTGCTTTAAAATAAGCCATCATAATGTGGAAGGGCCCTAGATGTATAAATAAATTATCAAGTTTAGGTTTTTCCGTAGCTTGTATTTGAAACGCTACTTTTGCTATCGCAAGATCGTACGTAACCTGGATGCAACGTTGATGTAAATCTTCAGCTATTTTTTTACTTTGTTCCATAGTTTTTAGAACTATAGATGTACTGGTTGGTGATGCATTGATTGGGGTTAAATAAGAAATAAGTTGCTGCGGGCTATCATTCTTATAAATCCGACTATTGAAACCAACCCACATAGGAACGTCAGGTAGCTGCATACCATGACTAATCATCCATATATTGTCAATTTCCGTGTATAATTGCGAGTTTGTTGAGAGTATAATTTCTGTATCATCAATGGTTGATTGCAGTTCACTCGTCATTTTCGGTTTTTTAGGATACGGAATCTCTTCTGTAGATATGGCTTCAAAAATTCTTCTTCTTTTTTTTTTGTTGTACATGGTAAATTATTTTCATTATTTGTAATCAGCGCTTCGGACATGTTAAGTTCTTTGGGCATCTCAGATTCTTCGGTTGTATTGGCCTCGATGTTCTGGTAAATAATACCCACCGTATCATGTAAAGTATCCTTTCCGTTTGCAGTTTCCACAAAACGGTCGAAATTGTCATATGACGCACCAGTAAAAAGTTCAGGATTTTTTTTAATCGTTTCTGGGCATAAACTGGATTGTTCAAAAGAAGTATACGTTGTTTCAGTTTCAAGTTCCTCAATGCCCTGATAACTTATACAATGACCGTATCGATTAATAATGTCAATAATTTTCCTACTGCTTGTTAAGCTCTTTAAAGTCATACCTAACATGATGTGCTTTGGCGTTTTCTCATGACCATTATGGACTGCAAAGATGACATCTTGAGAATAAGAATGAACTTGACGAGCACATTTCATGCTTTTTTTCCGTTTTTTATTACATCCACCTAGAAGGGTAAAGTAAAAGTCTTGTAATTGTGGTGGTATCGAAACTTCTCCTGACATTAAATGCTGTGCTGTGATATTATTAATCGGTAACTTATTTTTTTCCATTTGCAGTATTAATTTTCTTAAAATTAATGCAGCTTTTTGCAAAGTATTTTCAGTTAGTAAGTTTTCAAATATTGTATCATCTATTGCTTGTAAATAATTGGGTGCTATTAGTTTTTTATTACGAATAGTAAAAAATTTGATATTCTTAGAAAATGTTTTCAAAATTTTTTCTTCTAGGTGGTGTGCCGTAAAAATAGAATTTATTTCAACAGAATTTTCTTCATAGATCTTCTCCAATGAATCGATGTACAGTTCATGTAAATATACTAATAAATAACAGCGCCCTTTCTTAATTACGTCTTCCTCGATAATGCCACTTATTTCATTGAACGCTAATTGGTGATATTCCCGATGACAATGCCAATCATTTTTACTGGATGATTTTTTTGAAAAGGATATTTTATTATTAAAATTAACTCTGCATTCGGTATGATAAGATATTTTTGGACCAGAAAAATTTTTCAATTTATTTAATAATTCCGCATATTCTTCTTGACCTTCGATGTTGGGTAGTACACTAGATTTAAATTGGTTGGTATCAGCTTTATGAAGTGGAAGCATTTTTGAATGTAATTTCTTATGTTCCCTGTTGCAAAACACACAAACAATTTGATAATTATTAGTACTAGCATCATTTTCGTTCAGAATATTTGCATCCTCAGTTGAATCATTATTATCACTAACATCTGGTTCAAAAATTTCAATATTTTCTTGAGAAGTTGTAGATTGGAGTTTAATTGAATCAAAAATTAAACTTGGTTGCAATATTGATGAAGATTCTGTGGGTAAATTCTGTAAATGACGATTTCCTTGAAAAGTTGTAGGTTTTGATTCTATAGAATTAGAAATTAAACTTGACTGGGATGTTATTGAAGATTCTGTTGTTAAAGACTGTAAACAAGATGGTTCTGCGGTCAACTCAGGTATCAACGGCGGGGTTGGAGAACTATTGTATGCAGATACACTGACTGATTTTTGTTTTTCACTGTTTTTTGTAGAATTTACAGGTTTAGAAGTTAAGTACTTTTTCATAACTCCTGTAAATGCCTTATAGCATTCTCGGTGATAACCATTGCCAATATATTCGTCAGGCAAAATAATGTCTTTGTATTTTAGGTTATACTTTTTTCTGATTTTCAAAACAGTTCGGCATTTTCTTAATGTTTCCTCTGAGAACAATATTATTTTACCATCACTTTTATTACAAACGAAACAAATTAATGTATTTTCCATGATAATCTTTTTTACTAAAACTACACTTATAATCTGCTTTCAAAGAAAAACTACGGCGGTTAGCTCAGATCAACATTTATTCGTCATTTTTTATTCCAACTCTCTTTTACTCTCAAAACTGAGCACAATTACAATACATCCAACAGTCGAATAATCAACTATAACGAAATGTTTGTGCGCGTGGCTATTTAAATCTGCTTTCACCAACTAGTCGGCAGGCCGAATATAGTGTTCACGTGGTTAATAGAGTGCGTACTATTGTGTCTTTTTGACCTTCGTTACACACTTTCGTTTCACACAAAAAACTGTACAAATATCATTAACAAAACGTAGGTTGAAGTCATAACAGTTCAATACATAATACCTTATAAAAGTGATGGTGCGCGGGAACGATCGCAATAGACTAAACACTATCTCACTCACACCAGCTTGAATTGCTGTTGCGTTGTACTCGCGACAGCGGACTTTGAATGTGTCTGGCTAGATGTAAAAACCATTAAAACTGTCTGGCTTTTGGGGTAACATTTTTTTATAGGCCTCCAAGTAACATATATAAAATTCAGCTTTTATACTATAACGAAAGTTTATTTTATTTTTTTAAAGTTCAGGGGTGTCTGGCAGGGAGTTCTAACCATACTAAGTGTCCGGCAATGGATGACGTGATTTCTTATGTTATTCCGAAGAAATATAAAAAAATTGAGCTTTATACTTTATAGAAAGTGAGGTACTATTTTATACACCTTTACTACCTGTTACCTGCCCAAGTAACCACAATCCAAACTCCATACTCGCTGATCGTTCTTACCTGTGTTGGTGACATCCGTAGAAAAACTTTCAGCTTTTATAAAATAACGAAGGTCTGGCGGTCGTGGGCTCTTGGGCTATAGCTTATTTTACTAAAA
>BMAO01015879.1:0-32909 GCA_019973975.1 Trichonephila clavata
TCCGCCAAGTGGAATCCCTTCTGAAAGAGCTGAGGGAGAAGGGATTCGGGGATAATGTCCAGACCAAAGGCTGTTTTTTGAACCGTCAACATCAAGTAGTGGGTTCCAGCTGGGATCGGATACGCTGTGTGGGGCTCCAAGATGATTTGATGGTAGAGCATTTGGTCATAGGGCTCAAAACTCCTCCTCGGCACATTGGGTTGGCTCGGCACTTGAGACTGGAGGGGGGCAATTCGTACAGCAGCGTGGGCACCAGCGTCGTTTGAATGAAATGCACCTCTCCGGGGTGCACCGTTCGCAAACCAAATCTAAAATCTTTTTTGACAAAAAAAATGTTGCCATAGATGTACACTATCCTCTTGTCGGTATTTTTGAGCAAACGATCTGGATTTTTCAAGAGGCTTTGGAAACTTTTCCCCACATGATATCGTTGGTTCTAAATTCGTTGACATGCTTGGCCTCCATCACATCACGCTTGAAATTGTCCATAAACGTCTTTTTTTATGCCAATGGTCTTTACAAAATAATGTAAAACTCGTTTCGCGTGGGGCTCTTGGTAGAGGATGTCCACTCAAACTTGGCCCTGCCGAGCGGCATATTACAACACATCAGGTTTCTCGGGCAATGTCACGGGCACCACGATGGAGGAATGGTGCTCTGGGAAGGCATCCATGCTGCAACTCAGGAGAAGCGTCGACACGAGTCCTCCTTTTATACGTTTCAGACAGGATGCGAGGGAAAAATGGGCTTGAGAGGTTGGTGGAGAATGGCACACATGCCTTGCATGGCAATCCAACGATGACATTACGTCTGGTGGCAAAAGGGGCATTCTCCCCGTGGATGAGATTTCAAGAGCATGACGGGGGTTCGTTTGAAAGGACTGAAAGAGCTCCAACTCGCTTGAATGTCTTTAAATTCTTGCTTGGAACGTGAGTCGGTCACACAAAGGGTATCGACTTTGAGATAATGTAAACAGTTGAACAATTCATTCGCACCTAACCGGTCCAAGGCATACGAGACGTCACCATTGGTGAGCGTGAAACCACGGTCTCGGAGACACAACACGGCCAGACCATGAGTATGGAAAAAGATTTGGGCATGGTTCTGGGGAAATCGATAGGCATAAGGGGGTAGTCGATAAGGTTTAAAACGACGTCGTCGAGAGTCTTGTGGAATGACAGCATGTCTCACCTCATCTTGAGAAGGCTCATGAGAAGAAGAAGCCATTGGAATAGATGGCAAAGGTGAACCAGGTGTTGACAACAGGTTAAACAAATCATCCGTGTCTGTCATTTTGAAAAAGATGAGCTGCGAGTAGTTTGCTCTTAAACTCCATCTCTCTCTAAAAAATTTTTTTTTAGAGAGATTGATTTTAAACTTTATTTGCTTCTGAAAGATTGTCGTAGTCTCCCACTACCCTTTGCATATTATCTATGTTAGGATATGTAGTATTCATCATTAAAGACTACTCAAATAATAAATCACTTATTTATTATTTCTTTAAGACACAATTATACAATTAATAATCAACTTTAAGAACAATAAATTATCATGGAGTATTATCAGCATTCAATTATGGACGACGGAATACTAACTGATATCACGAGGGGAAATAACACGTACAATCAAACTACACATTTAAATTTAAGCCACCAAAAGTTACAGACCTGAAATCTTCTTCAGTAGGAACCTGGAACAAGTAGAATTTATAAAGTGGCTGTAATTTCGGATATCTTCAATAACTTCTGATCCGCCCTAAATAATCTTCAAATTTCACTTTATTAAGCTAGACGGATAAAAAACACCTTCTTGGACAACGACGTAGTTTACTTTTTAATCTCAAACACGGAGTTCTACTCTATCAAACCGCTTAGTCTTTTTCTTCTTCATTTCATTTCTCCCTTTTATATCTCTTTCGAACTCGCTAAACACGAAACTATCTTATTTGCATAAGTCACACTTCCAGCTCTCAGTGGGGATTGGTCAAAATAAATACAATTTAAAAGTTTATCAGAGAAGGTTAGTGAAACGCGTAAGCACCCGTCACAACCCCCTCCGAGAAAAAAAGCGTGACTTATTGACGGTCTAAACGACCTGCAAGAATTCGCTTAATTTACCTAACATCTGAAAAACACTGAACCTGCACAAATTTTAACTACTCTAGAATGCCTGAACTTGTAAAAAGTTAACTCACGAACTTTATAACGCCTGAAAATACTAAACTTGTAGAAAGTTTTTAACTCACGAACTTTATAATGCCTGAAAACACTGAATTAGCAGAAAATTTTAACTCTAAGTTAGAAACTTTAATTAAACTAGCACACAGAAATGACTATTCAAAAGGGTACTCCACTCTAATTTATTTATCTTGTACAATATATCCCTACAGTGCATCCCATTCGGGCGAAGATCAGGGGAAAACCTTTCAAGGAAAAAACCCTGATCATGCACTTTACTTAAGTGCTAATAAATACAAAAAATTTTTATACAATATCTTCATACGACATCAAACTTTCATCACATCACTATGTTCAGGGACTGCTGCCCTGAAAGGAAACCTTGTCAATTTTTTCTAAAACATGACATTAAATGCACAGAACTTTTATACAACTTCCTTATTGACATAAAATATGGCATACATTATATTATATATATATAGTTTAGTAACAAAATAACCCTTATCTGGTTTCATTTTCAAAAATTCCCAATCAATCGCGCTGCGCTGTTAATGTTTTTTGTTAGTATTCCTAATTACGCCGCGCCCAGAAACCAGACATTACTTATACATCTTAATAATTACACACAAAATATATACATTTTACATAGAATATATTACAACAAACAATACAAGTAATCTCACATATAAAGCCACGTCTTTAATGTGTAGCAAAACAATTGCAATTCAACAAATGTTTTTCCACAATTTGGAAAAAAAATTAATACAAAAGTCTTTTCAACCGATATGAAAATGCACACAACTCAGTGACACTTTTGTACGTTAACTTTACAAAAAATTAGACTAGCCCACATGGAAAATACTCCGAACTGTCTGTCAGAGGAAAAATAAACAAATTAGAATTATACAACCTGACTAGTCTTTAGATCCAATCTGCATAGGCTTTGTCTCCTACCATGGCTTCTGTGCTGGATGACCTTGTCCTAGGGTTGTCCACTCTGTGCTCCAACTTTCTGGGTCCCTTCTTCCATCGAGTCCGTTGAAGTTGATATGCTCCTGCTGAGGCGTTGTTTCCTTCTGTGAGAACTGGAACTTGGCTGTTGTCCACTCGACGTCGGCTCCGAAGATTGTATGGACAGCTCCTTTCCTGATGAGGTCTGTTATACTTGAATCTGTGGATGGTCCTGGAACTGCTCTTTCAGAACTATTTTCTTCCACCTTTCTATAACGCTTCCTGGAGGGACGAGAGGACATTGACGAGGAAATCTTTCTTTTCTCACGATCTGCTTGGGCCTCTGGTCTCTTCTTCCGTACATTGTCCATCCATGAGTCAGGCCTTCCTCTTTTCTCTCTCTCAGCACAGACAGGTCTTTTTTCCTGAAATTATACGCGTTATCCCCCGAAGAAACAGTAGATTCCGTCCGTCCACGTTTTTTTCTCACCTCTACTCCCTCGCGTCTATTCGCAACTATATCTCTGCTACCATTTACATTTCCTGATTTCGATCCTTTACGACCACCCCTATCATTCTCCGATTGCACCAATGACGACTGCGCATCATCTGACCTGATTGATGTCACTGCACCATGATTACTACTAGTGTTACTTTCCGACTCGGCAACACTGTCTTCTCTTTGATAGTAAATTCTCACCTGGTCAACATTAACCGTTATTCTTTTACCCAATTTTAATATTACTAAATTATTATTATTTTTTACACTCAGAACTTTATATGGGCCTTCAAACTTTGGCATAAATTTACCTACTATTTTTTTACATTTTGAACTTAACGGGTGAGTTTGAACTAATACTAGATCACCAACTTTCACATTATTTTCACGCCTCTTTTTATTATAATATTTCGCCCACTTCTCTTGCTGGCGCTTTGTATGAACTCTAGCTTCCTCAAACAACCTTTCTATGTTCCCACAAACTAAATCTGATCCATCAGTTACCATAACTAATTTCTGAAAAGGAGTGATTAAATTTCGACCTAAAAATAATTCCGCCGGTGTTTTACCCGTTGTCTCATGTACTGCTGTCCTAATTGCATAACCGAACTCTTGCAGAAATTGATCCCAGTTAGTGTGATTATCCGCGACAAAACTCGAAATCATTTTTAAAAGAGTGCGATTGACTCGTTCTGTTTGATTAGCTTGTGGACGATATACCACAGTTTTAACGTGTTTTATGTGCAATCTGCGACACACTTGCTCGAAAACTTCGGATATCATTTGGGGACCATTGTCGGTGACTAACTTTACAGGAGCTCCATAACGCGCAATATAATTCTCAAAAAATGCATTGGCAATTGCTTTAGCCGAAGCTTTCCTTAAGGGAACTATTTCAACCCATTTAGAAAAATTATCGGTAATTACTAAAATAAATCTATAGCGTTCTGGACTAGTTGCAGGGTATGGGCCTAACAAATCTAAAGACACGATTTCATTCGGAAAATTCGTTATTATGGGAATTAATTGACCAGCTGGTAATCCGTTTTTATAATTGACTTTTTGGCATTGGTCGCAGGTTGCTACATATTTATAAATGTATTTCCTCATGTACGGAAAATAACACGCGTCCTTTAATTTCAAGTAGGTTTTCTTTTTGCCTAGATGACCTGCCATAGGCGAGTCATGAAATTCTCGCATAACATCTTTACGTAATGTTTTAGGTATAAATACCCTTAACTCACCTAGTGTGGTTGTATACTTTGCATAATATAGCAAACCGTCAACGATTTTAAAGTCATTGGACCAATTTCTGCAGATCGATTCATTAACAGAACTATCGTCCGGATTTTCCAAAAACTTCATAATGTGACCTAGCTCCGGGTCATTTCTCTGTTCCTCTCTTAACTGTTCTCTAGAAGATAATACTAACGATCTAATCACCGCACAAGACACTTTTGGTTCCTCATTACTTTCTAACGGGTTTCTGGACAACATATCAGCCACTAAATTTTGCGTACCTGGGCGATGTTCCCATTCTACATTAAAATTCGCCAACTTAAGCGTCCACCTTATCATTCTAGATGACAAATTCTTTCCCTTTGTTAATTTGGTAAGTGCAGCATGGTCTGTTATCACTTTAACCGGCAAGGATCCGAAATACGTGCGATATTTATTTAATGCCCATATGACAGCTAAACATTCACGTTCCGTCACAGTATAATTCCTTTCTGCTCGGTTTAAAGTTCTCGATGCAAACGCTATAGGCCTATTATTCTGTGTCAATACTGCTCCTACCCCCACTGAGCTCGCATCCGTATAGAGTTCAAACGGCTGGGAAAAATCTGGTAATTGTAACACTGGAGCTTCTGTCAGTGCTTTCTTAATACGATCAAAGGCTTCTTGCGCTGATTCCGACCAATGGAACTTAGAGTTCTTTCGTTTTAAATTATATAAGGGTTCACACATGTCTGCGTAGTTTTTAATAAACTTTTGATACCAACCCGTCATTCCTAAAAATTTTGCTATTTGTTTTGCCGTTTTCGGAGGTTTCATTTCAATAATTGCTTTTAACTTTTCCTCATCTGTTTTAACTCCTTCTTTATTAATAACTAAACCCAAATAACGTAATTGTTCCCTCGCGAAATGACATTTCTCGCGATTCAATGTCAAACCAGCCTCCTGCAATAATCTGAATACTTCCCGTAAATGTTCTACATGGCTTTCAAAAGATGGAGACGCGATTATCACGTCATCCATATAACAGTGAGCAAAACGGCCGAGGACTGGCCTGAGGATCATCTCAATGGCCCTTTGAAAATTTGGAGCTGCCCCCGAAAGGCCAAATGGCATGCGAGTAAATGCAAAAGTACCATTTTTTGTAACAAACGCCGTCTTATGCACATCTTTGGGGTCTACTGCCATCTGAAAGTATCCGCTGCGTAAATCAAGTGATGTCATAATTTCGGTGTGCGGAATATTAGTGATCAAATCATCAATTATTGGTAGCGGATATCGCGGATATCTCGTGACCGCATTTAACTTCCTATAATCTATTGCAAACCTATAAGCTTCTGGGTCATCTAACGGCAACCCGTTTTTCTTCCGACATAAAACAACTGGAGACGCGTAGGGCGATGTTGTTGGAACTATTGTTCCATCACCCAACATCTTCTGAACATGGTAGTCGATTATACCCTGTTTGACCCTGTCATAGCGATAAGGTCTCGAAAAAACAGGAGGACTATCCCCCGTGTCAATTTCATGACAAAATACATGTGTTAGACCAGGCTTAAGCGAAAACAGCCCATGAAATTCTTTAAACAAAATCTGCAATTCTTGCTTTTGTTTTGAATTTAACTTAGTGTTAGATAAATCTATTTGAACCGGTTCGTCCAAAATTGCCACTTTTTCCGTTTTCGAATCCGGAATGATTAACGATTTAGACAGGAAATCAAAACTAATTTTCGCGTATGACATGAAATCAACACCCAGGATGCATGGATATTGCATCTCAGCAATCACATGAAATTTCCATAACTGCGAAAATTCTCTTATTTTAATTTTCAGCTCAACTGTGCCTAAATTTCTGCACTGTGACCCTTGAGCTGTAACTACTTCATCTAACGATTTTTTTAAAGGACAGAAAGAAAAATACGACCGGTACGTTTTTTCTGAAATAAATGACTTTTCCGCACCTGTATCCCAGAGCGCTTTTAAAAAAGTATCATTCAACAAAATCGGCACATACGGAAGTTCAACTGGTGATAATCTCAATGAATTAAGTCTAATTCTATTAGGAGGATTTGCCTCATTACGATCTCTTTGAAAGTTTAAATTGGCATTTCTTTGCCTTTCACTGTTGCAATCAACACGCCTCCAATTCTGTTTTGCTGAATCGTCATTAGGACCCTTCCTAACCACCATCCTACGGTTCTGATACCGGTCTGTTCTCTGATTTGGCTGATTGTATCGATTTCCACCCTCGAATCCTTGATTTTGATAATTACGACGAGGAAAATTATTCGCACCCCTGCCTAGTCCTCTTTGATCATTTTGACTATTTCCGACCCCAGTATCTCTCCAGTTTCTATTATTCCTTCTTTCCTCAGGATTCCTACTCACATCCCAACTTCGTCTAGCAAAATTATTACTCGAACCCTGATTTTCCCTGCAGTTATGACGTTCCTCATACCGGTCTACCAACTCTATCAATTGAGTTTTCGTTGTGGGGTTTCGAACTTCTAAATAATCCATTATTTGGGGTTCTAGTCGCATTACTATGTGATCAATCAACTTTATCTCATCATAATTTAATTCCAAGTTTTTATGTAATTTTAACATTTGAAAAATAAAGTCTGACGGGGCTTGACCTCTCCTTTGTTTTGACGAAAAAAACTGAGCTTCTAGCTCTGATTTATTCCGTATTACCGGAAAACTGTCTGACAATTTCTTTTTAAGTGTTGCAAATGCAGTCGCTTCTTCATTTACACACTCGAACCCAATCACTTGAAACCAGTCTAACGCTCTCCCAACTAAATGACCTTTTAAATATGCACACGATAGATTCGCCGGTATTTCATAGTAAGCTATATTATCATCAATATTATTTAAAAACTCAAACACATTTTCTTTACCCGAAAAAAATAACTCCGGCAAAACTCTAAATCCTGCACCTGCTCTTAATTCCGGTATTTCGTTTGGGCGCCAGTGTCGTAGTCTCCCACTACCCCTTTGCATATTATCTATGTTAGGATATGTAGTATTCATCATTAAAGACTACTCAAATAATAAATCACTTATTTATTATTTCTTTAAGACACAATTATACAATTAATAATCAACTTTAAGAACAATAAATTATCATGGAGTATTATCAGCATTCAATTATGGACGACGGAATACTAACTGATATCACGAGGGGAAATAACACGTACAATCAAACTACACATTTAAATTTAAACCACCAAAAGTTACAGACCTGAAATCTTCTTCAGTAGGAACCTGGAACAAGTAGAATTTATAAAGTGGCTGTAATTTCGGATATCTTCAATAACTTCTGATCCGCCCTAAATAATCTTCAAATTTCACTTTATTAAGCTAGACGGATAAAAAACACCTTCTTGGACAACGACGTAGTTTACTTTTTAATCTCAAACACGGAGTTCTACTCTATCAAACCGCTTAGTCTTTTTTTTCTTCATTTCATTTCTCCCTTATATATCTCTTTCGAACTCGCTAAACACGAAACTATCTTATTTGCATAAGTCACACTTCCAGCTCTCAGTGGGGATTGGTCAAAATAAATACAATTTAACAGTTTATCAGAGAAGGTTAGTGAAACGCGTAAGCACCCGTCACAAACTATTATTTTTAAAAATTAATAATCAAAAAGTTACTGAAGAATTACGCCACAAAAGTCTTCGTACACTTCACAAAATTCTAAACATAGCTTTAAGTATTGTATTTCTTTCTTAATTTATACTTAGTAGGATACTTTTTAGTGTCCACAACCACTTTTAAATGTCTTGGTATAGATTTAATCAGTTTTTTGTAATTTTAGCATCGATTTTCCTCCATGATTCTGTGATTATTGTTTTTACTTCTCTTTATGTGCTTATATGTCATGTTTTATTTTTTTTAAAAATCAAATTCTCACCATATATGTTCTACTTGGCTAAATAAACTGATTGAGGAGGTGTTTTGAGAATTTTGGGACAGTTATAGAGACACCAGTGGTGTGCATTGAGAGCAGTTCGCTTGGCGTCATTATCCTGTTAAAAAATGAAGTAGTCTCCAATATCCAAATTTTGGGTGCATAATTTAAAACTTATTTTTAGAATATTTAAATAGAACTCATGATTCCCAATACCATCAAAATATACCAAATTACCTAATTTTTATACCGATTTACATCCCCACGCAAGAACACCTCCACCTCCATGCTAAAGAATGGAGGTCGAGGAGTTCTTATTCCACATAAATTCATGCGATTTTATTCTTCATTTTTTCATTTACAAACTATTATATGACCAACAGAAACAAAAATCTTTAAATTTCTGTCATCCCAATCAATTTGTTGTCAATTTTGAAACTTAATCCCAAGAATCTAGTTGAATAAATGAACCATGGAGGTAGAAGTGTTCTTGTGTGGGGTGTAAATCGGCCTTAAAATTAGGCAACTTGGTATTTTTAATGGTATTGGGAATCATGAGCTCTATTTTAAATATTTTTAAGAGAAATTTTAAATTATCCGCCCAAACTTTGGATATTAGAGACGACTTCATTTTTTAGCAGAATAATGACGCCAAGCGAAATGCTCTCAATGTACACCGCTGGTGTCTCTATAACTCTTCCAAAATTCTAAAAACACCTACTCAATCAGTTTATTTAGCCCAGTAGAACATATTTGGGGAGAATTTGATTTAAAAAAAAGAAAACATGACATATATTAACTCAAAATGGGAAGTAGAAACAATAATCACAGAAGCATGGAGGAAAATCGATGCAGAAATTACAAAAATCTGATTAAATCTATACCAAGACGTTTAAAAATTGTTGTGGACACTTAAAGATATCCTATTAAGTACTAATTAAGAAAGAAATACAATACTTAAAGCTATGTTGGATTTTTGTTAAGTGTACGAAGACTTTTGTGGCGTAATTTTTAGTAGCTTTTTGATTACTGATTTTTAAAAATAATTGTTATACTTTTTTTTTCAAATTGATTATGTCATTCCATTAAGAACAAGCTGCAGATATCATAAAAAATTACAATTCCAATATATTAATTTTTATTAGTCGAGAACATTAAATTTTATAAGAAATTTTAAGTGTACGAACACTTTTGTGATCCACTGTATATTTATTATAAGTTTTGAATTACAAATATATTGGTGACTTATTCTCATTTTTTTTGTCTAAAAAGAGCGTCTTTTTTTTAAAAAAAAAATAAATTTGCAAGAATTTTTGGATTGTTTTGTTGATTTAAAATAATTTATTACATACTTGAGTTTCTCTTATTTTTGATTAAAACTATATTTTTTATCTCTTTGTATTATTTTTATTATTAAAAGCTTTTATTTAACTTACAATGTAAGTAACTTAAAAGCCTAAAAGATAAAAACATCTCAATAGATTTTGCATTTGTTCGCGGACCCACGGACATTTTTGGAAATGAGCAGGCCGATTGGCTAGCCAAGGCTGCAACCAAACGCAAAATTGACATTGCCGTTAATATTACGAAGTCATTTTACAAGAAGATTATGAGGGAAAGAATGGTGAAGTCTTAACCATTAATAAGAGACTGTCCTGCCATCATTTTTATACTAATAACAAAATAACCCAATTTCTAACTGGTCATGGCAACTTTAAAAGCTACTTGAACAAATTTAAGTTAGTTCCGTCATCTTCCTGAGATTGCGATATTGGTGGCGAGGAAAATGTAGAACATGTGCTCCTTCTGTGTTCCAAGTTTGAAAGAGAACGGAATATCCTAAGACTGGCATTCAAGGCACTTAATGTAAATTGGCCTCCGAATCTTCCTCAACTGCTTTCCACCAGAAGCACTTTTAAAAAGTTCAGTGAGTTTGTTATGAGTATTTGTAATGCTTCCTAACCTCTAGGGGTTATTTTTTGTTATTTATTTATTTATTATTTTTTCTTTATTTTTTTCTTTTTTCCTTTGTATTATGTGATTAATACTTACTTCTGTGAGCCCTGTGGGATACTTTGTGGTGCACGGGGATTTTATCGTTGTTTTCCAATAAAAAAAAATGTATATATGTAATTTGTTCGGGTGGAATCTTGCAACTCAATTTTGAAGCTGATATCTTCCTCCCATTGAGCTGAAATTTTGTAGACACGTTTAGTTTGGATGACAATGCATGTTTTGACCATTTATATTCCGATATTGCAATTAATTAAAAAGATATTAATTAAAAACGTTAAACTAGTTTTGGGCGCCAACTTGGATATATCTGCATTGTTGTAATAATTTTATTGTTACAACAATGACAAAAGTTGGCGTCGAAAATCGGTTTTCAGCCAAACTGGAATTTCATAACGTTGCGCTATTGACTGTATTAATTAACTTTGTCTAAAAATAATTACATTTCTACAACGTAAAAATAATTACATTTCTACAACGTAAAAATAATGTAATTTCTACAACATATGCAGTTTTTTTTACAAATTTCGATCTATTTTCTTGGATTTAAATTCAAAACAAAAAAAGTAGAGCTATTTTTCAAGTAGATTGGTACATTCTATACCTTTCTCAACGCTGCCAAGTTAAACTGAGATGGAGTATTATAGAAATTCCAACTTTAATCTATGAAGCTCAGACAAAAAATAATTATAGAATCGGAAAGATCATTTATTTCGTCCCGATACTGTATAATGTTTTTTACAAAATAGTAATATTTGTATTTCTTACGATTTTTTTTTTTAAATAAGTCAAAATCGTTGCGTTTTTATGAAAATAATGTCTAAATCGACGCGCATGAATTTTTTTTTGTTTAAATGAATCGACATTCCGTGCTAAAACAGCTCATGATTTGCCCTTTTAGAATCAGTCATTTAAAAAATAAAATGTCGAAAACTTTTTTTTACGATTTTTCAAAAAATACTCAAAATTTTAATATTTAATAACTTCGTCATTTATGAAGAAAATCTCATAAAACTTTTTTTCGTGTGTAGGATAATATTACCCAAGATCTGTACGAAGATTGAAAGAATTGCTTAAAATTTACGGATTTAAGAAAAAAATTGTGTTTTTCGTCTAGTACCCTTTTTGCGAGAATTCATTTAGCTCGACTGTTTGAAAATAACCGGCTAACACCTAGCAACAATGATGCGTTGAATGAGATGAACAGACTAAGAAACCTGTTCAGTGATAACTAAAAAGTAAAAAATAAATTAAATGTAAAAAAACTTTTTTAAAAACAAGCTTTTATTTAAACGCGCTAAAAAGAATAAAATAAATTTTTCTTTAAAAATTTTTTACCATCAACTTATAACGTCATTACACAATTTATATGATATAAAAGCTTGTCGCGAGATTTACCTCTGCAGATAAACAAGTAAATTAAATAACTTGATCGGATTGATTTCAATTTCTTAAAATTTTCAAACTAAGTAAATAAGAGTGCTTTAATCTTGCGACAAGCTTTTGTATCATATAAATTGTGTAATGACGTTATAAGTTGATAGTAAAAAAATTTTAAAGAAAAATTTATTTTATTCTTTTTAGCGCGTTTAAATAAAAGCTTGTTTTTAAAAAAGTTTTTTTTTTACTTTTAATTTATATATTATTTTAATAAATAGAATACACACACACCAGTACAGTTTTCGGATATTTTTTAAAACGTATAAAAAGTTCTTTTATTTGACTACTCCATTTGCAGTAATTTTCAACCCAGATGTAAAATAATATGTCAATAAGTTTTTTATTTTTATGAAATCGTTGTTTGGTCTGAGATAGCCATTGTTGAAAGTAAAACATCGTTAGGGTTAACGCTGTCAAAACAACACACACACATATATATATTTCTTTTTTTTTTCTTCATATTTTATGTTATGAATTATTTCAGCTATTGTGACCGATTTGCTTAATATTTTTTCACTTACAAAAAGAATTTTTTATAGAATTTTTTTTATTTTGACACAATATTTTCGAACTTTTACCGGAAAATCGTTTGTTGCCAGACTGCAAAAGCTGACGACTTATAATTTGTCAGATTCTAATCCAGTAATTAAACAATGAATTCATTTCTTTTCACATAATTTAAAAGTGTTTTAAAATCTTCCTTTCTCAATAGAATATTTAGCGGGCCCAATTTCTTAAATAATATCCCATATATTTTTCACATACTTCGGCTCCAATTGTGATACCAAATAATTGAATTTTTTTTCAATGGTAACTTCATTTATATGAAACGGTGTTTTTATTAGGTAAAATCAAATATTCGTTTTTTCTCTTCATAATTGTAGAATTTTAGTACTGACTTTGTGCGCTTTGGAATCCATTGAAAGTTACTTTCATGATTCCATTTATTGAAAAACTCGTCATACCAAATAAAAAATTAGGATATTTCGCCATCAGTAACTGTTTTATTAATGGCAACATATTTTTAAAGTGAAAATCTTTTTAAAATACTGTAACTTCATTTTTGAAGCATTCATTTATTTATAATGGAATCTACTTTTATGTTGCCATTTTGATTTTCGTAATCTTCAAGAATTTTGTATGCATTCGTATTTGTATAGCTTATTAACTCTCGTTACAGATTAATTTTATATTTTTCATAAAATATTATCAATTGTATTTGTTTGAATGAAATCGTTTGTAATAACTGTTTCTGCAAAACTGCATTTCTAAAAAAAAATAGAATAGCAGAACTTTTGAGCTTCACTAGTAACTAAGTAATGATGCATAATAGAACTTTCAATATTTTATATATTTTAATTTCAATATTCTATAAAATATTATTCTCGATTTCTATTAAGTTTTATTATAGGTTCAGATTAATTTTATCCAACTTAAACTTCAGTTCAACATTAATTTTATTTTATTGTACAATGAGTATCTAAGTTATCATTTCGTTATGAGATTTATTGTTTTATTTTTTAACAAAAAGGGAACTGTTTTTTATTTTGAAAATAGTATTCACATGTGATGTGAACGAATTCTGTATATTTGTCATCCTGATTCAAAGTCGTTTGCTATGTTATTCTACTACAGCAGGTGTTCGCGACGGGACAGCGGTAAAACTAAATAATTTCCCTTTATTTGATGGTAAAATAATTATTAAAAGGGTGATGTAAAAAATAAATTTTTATAATTAAATTTTACTTGCTTAGTTTGTAGATTTTTGTTTGAATTTGAGAGATTTATTAAGTGGGAATTTCTTCGTGGACATGTTTGAAAAAGGATATTGTTTTAAATCTAAATGAATGAGTTTTTTGTTTATCAATTTTGATTAATAGTTAAGAGGGAAAATAAATATTTTGAGTTACAACATAAAGTTTTTTGGAAAATTAAGATGTCTCTGGTTTTTACTTGCTAAAATTTGTATTTGATTTTAAAAAAAGACGAAATCAATGTTACATATTGAGAATAAAGTAACTAAATTGAAATTAATTGAAGAAAAGGCTAACTTGTGTGTGATTATATACCGAGCGAAAATTTTAAAAAAGAACTTTATACATAGAATATACACTCATGGACAAAAAAATTAGAGCACCAAGAAAGAGTCATCAAAATGAAACGAAATTTTACATACGTAATGACTACTTTGATATAAGTAAATGATTAGAAAATCAAAGAAAAAGGATCATTTATTTCAGAGAAAAAGGCAAAAGAACGGAAGATTTAATACTCTGTTGAACCCCCTCTAGCGAGAATGCACGATGCGATACGATCGGGCATTGAGGCATACAAGTTCTGTATGATGTCTTGAGTCATTTCGTTCCATATTTGCTGTAACCTTGCCTCTAGTTCTTTCAAACTCGTGGGATGCCCATCTCGCCGTCCCAAATGATCCCAGATGTGCTCGATTGGAGACAAATCTGGGGATCGGGCAGGTCAAGGAAGGGTAGTAACAGTGCGGAGACAGTCTTGTGACACCCTTGCCGTGTGAACCGAGCATTGTTTTGTTGAAAAATGACTTCTGGGAGCCGTTGCATGAGTGGCAACACATGTGGTTTCAGGATGTCATGGACATACCGCTGGGCTGTCATGGTGCCACGGATCAATACTAGGGGTGACCGTGTATTGTAAGCAATGGAACCCAATTACCGTCACACCAGCTGAGGAGCGGTGTGTCGCTGTAAAGCAAGGGCAAGATTGAGGCGTTTACCCGGGGTCTCCACACACGAACACGATTGTCATCACTGCTGAGATTGAATCAGGATTCGTCACTAAAAACGATCTGGTTCCATTCCACTGCAGTCCAGTTTCCTCGTGCGTGGCACCCCTCCAACGGAGGGGTCAATGGGTGAGCGTCAAAGTAGCCCACGTAATGGGCGCCGCGATCCCAAATGTCCTTCAGTCAGGCGCCTTCGTATGGTTCGAGAAGACACAGGGGCCCCTAGTGAAGGTGCTACCTGTGCCTGGATGGCGGCCGATGAAGCAGTTGGCTGTAAGCGTGCATTTCTTACGATGGGGAGGTCTTCTCGACGACTGGTCTGTTGAGGGCGTCCTGAGCCTGGTCTTAGTGTAAATGACATCTCTAGGATCCACTGGTCCCAACACCTCCTCACGACACAATCAGAGCGGCCTAATTGACGAGCTACTCGCCTAGCTGACCACCCAGCTTCCATCATGACGATGATTCTCCCCCTCTCAAATTGTGAAAGCTGCTCATATTGCCCTCGAAAACGGCGTAAGGGCATGTCTACCTCAGACCCTTCCTTTGTAAAGTATTCAGCACACTCAAACAAACTTTGTTACCTGTTTTATACTCCTCGGAGAACGACGTTAAATGCCCTCTACCGGCTATTACATAATGCGCAACCACGCTGCATTTCTAATCATTTGCATATCTCCCTGACATCTACCTTCATGCCAAGTTTCGTTACTATCCAATAATTATTTCTTGGTGTGCTAATTTTTTTGTCCATGAGTGTATTTAGACGAAAAATCACAGAAGGCGGAGAGGTAGAGGATTTTAAGAGTTATATTGATTGTTGGCGTATATTAGAACAGAAACTGAAACAGTAAACCTTCTATGAAAGAAAATTCTCTTCCTTGTTTCAATCTGGGTGGCGTGGTCGGTTTGTTGTTGGCCTTCTGCACCTAAGGTTGCGGGTTCGACCCTGGCCCAAGTCGGTGGATTTTCATGATGCAGAAAATCGACAGCAGCCATGTCGTATGATTATACGATATGTAAAAATCCCTAGAGTGTCTGTTTGGATTGGATGCTCTTGGCAAAATTAAATCCTAGTACAGGTTCGCATCGTCAGAGTTCAGGTGCCTCCCTCTAGGGAGGAAACCTGGCGTCACAATTACCTGCGGCGATTGGTATCCACTTATATGGTGCCGCACTATAAAGCGATACCAGCTTCCGGGCATGTACTAGGTCTGTGCAATGGTAAAACACCAATCCGCAGCCCATTAGAAATTTTTTTAATCCAAAATATTGTATTGCATTACCCTAAAACTCAATTGGGCGCTTACGTATTATCGCAACCTATTGGCGATATTATATGAAACGAAGCACATGGTTGCTAATTCAGGGTGTACGACACACAGGAAATCACGGTTGCCAAAGTCACGGTTATTTATAGAGTTGGCGATTGTTGTGATAATACCTAAGTACCCTCAATTGCTCATATTTAAACGTGATATTAAAAATCGAATGTTTCGGTGGACAATTTTAAATAAAAATTGATGAATGGCTTAATTTAGATCTTTATAATAAATTTTCCTGCTTAGCCAACCACAATTGGAAAAATTAACTAAACAACGAATTCATTATAAGCTTCCCTGTGAGTGTGTGTAGCTATAAAATACAGTAAAACGACGGAATTAAAGCATTGTTTTTCCAAATTTGCATTAGAAATTTATTACCATTAGTAATTCAAAAACAAAATTCAAAGAGACAATAATTGAGAAAACTTAATGTGACGCATTGACGTCGAAAATACTTTTTATTTGCTTTCAAAACACATCAATATACAACAAAAGCTTTTAAATCTTTGATTTATCTAAATATTTTACTTCTTAAATAGTTTCGTAGAATTGAAATTCCTTTTAAAACTCAGAAATTATTCGATAAATGCATTGATTAGATGATCTCTATGACTGTGAATGAAGAACAAGAAACCAATTAGATATTAGCTTATATTAGGCACTCGGGCATTAGCCTGCATATGAATAAGGGGGAAAATTTGATTTTAAGGGGAGTTGGAAAGGTAAATTTTTTTAAAGGGTGAATTTCAGGTTATTGCATTTTTAAATTCTTCAGCTCGTTACCTTTCCAAAAATACCTCATTTTTATCTCTAGCTTAATTAGAAGTGCTAAAATTTTGTTTTTAAAGAATCGTCTAAACGCGAGTCACCGATTTAAATGGACAGAAAAAAGGTAAACATTGCACTTCCTCTTGGGTCAGCTTGAAGTTTGACGTCATTTTTTAAAATTTCTTTAGGGCATGTTATGAAACGGATGGGATCTCGCCTCCGACGTTTCAAAGCAAAAATGAGGGGGCAAAAATTATCAGATGGCAAAGCATTAGGTGGCAAAAATAGATTAACAGAAGCAACTATTGATCAATTGCAAACATATTATGGTCTTGCCATTCGAAGAAATTTATCAAATGTAAAGTGTATGAAACAAGCTATATATATATATATGGGCAATATTTCTTCACAAAATATCTACGGATAAAAATCCACAGCATGGATTTTGTCCATCAGGTCTTGACACATGGTGTCAGTGTAAGAAGGCTCAATTGGAAAATAAACTTTATCTCCACAAACATAAACTTCCAGTTGCTGTTGTTGAAGCCATTAGGCCTATTTTTAGGGACCTTTCGGATCCAGAATAATTGAAAAAGTGCTGGCATGGAAACACGCAGAATCCGAATGAAAGCATCAATACTGTTATTTGGTCTCGTGTCCCCAAAAAGACATTTGTGCACATAGAAACACTTTCCTTTGGTATATATGATGCTATTGCATCATTTAATAAAGGGAATGCTACAAAGCTGGATATTTTAAAGAAACTCAACATAGAGCGAGGATATTATGCGACATGCTGCATGGAACATCTCGACAAAGAGAGCAGTACAAGGGTAAGATATGCCAATTTACAGAAAACTAAGGAGACTAGAAAAGTAAAAAAACTTTAAAGAATGAAACAAGAAGATGAAAATTTAAAAAATGCTGAAAATTTGGAATATAGAGCTGGAATGTTTTGATAAGTTAACTTTTTTTTTTTATAAAAATGTGTTTTTCTCAAAATGTCACTTTTGAAGGTTCGATGTACCTTTTCTCAGAAAGTATATATCTGATGTCAACAAAACTTATGTAGTGTTTCCTCCCCTCACCAGGAGGCGCACTGTGTCCCCCTACCGGAAGAATGTGTTCTTTATTATTGAAATATATAGCTTCTCGGCACCGGCGCGTTAGGGCGGTGGCCAGAAAAGAGAAATTTCCCACGTGGGTAGTTACAATTTGCGTTTAATACTTCTTTTTATGTGTTTACTGTAAATAAAGTGCTGTCCTCAAAGAAGACGTCTGTTGGATGAAACCTCAACAACATCATATCCAACACAACACGACATCACAACTTACATGACACATTCTTTATGTATTCTAATACATACTGAAATGAGCTTTTAGCAAAATTTTGTATACATTTTTTTTTATAACTTTTTTTCTGAAGAAAAACACTGTTTTCTCCACTATACATCAAATAAAAAAAATTTTGAAGAAAAACTAATGGAAATTTCAAAAAAGCTCATTTCAGTATAATATTAGATGCTTAACTTTCAAAAAAACTTTTGGGGATTGTATTTCCTACAGGGTTTTAGAAAAGGTACATTGAAAAAGCCCTTTTTAACATTATCAGTATAGAGCGTTCTGATACCCCTTAAACTTGGTCATAAGCACTATATCGCTGGAATTATTTTTGATCGCAATTAAATACTAATTTCTTTCGAAGCATCAAAGGTATCGTATCTGTCATCTCTCACCAGGAAGAATTTTCATCTCTAAAAATCATTCGATGTTTGTAAGAATTCTGTAACTATATTTGAGGGGTAATGACGTATATATACGTCAGTGAGAACCTGTACTTACGGTGATATGAAAGTATATAAACGTCAGTTATACCTGTACCTACGGTGATACGAACGAATACATACGTTCTGTATTTTTTACGTCAAGCCGTTTATGCCCTTCAACCTCTGAGGTTTTTCAGGGTAGTAGGGCTACCTATTAGCTGCAAATAATATTAATTTTAGCCTTACATCTTAAGTAGAAGCACCGTAGCAAATATTTTTCCGAAAGCTAGTGTATTTACGATAATTCTAGATCATAGGTTCTCAACGTGGGCTATAAAGCCCCCTTGTGGGCGTTTGAGGCTTTCAGGGGGCGTTGAGATGGCACGGAGGGGCTTGGGCAGATTAACCAAAAAAGACTAAAAAACCGCGCTGATTATGTACTAACAAAAGTAAACTTTAATACTGTTTACTATGTTGATTGTATGAATTTAAATCATTTCATATCACATGCATGAGAATTCACATATTTCGGTAGTACGGGAAGGGGATGAAAATTTTTAAAAAGATTACATTACATTCAAACGTACATTAAATTGAATGATATAGTGCATTTTTTAATGTCTGTAGTGGGCGTGTTGTCTTTGTCTGTGAGCAGTAGGAAACATGTTTCGTCCACTGCATTTCATTACGTATATTATCCAAGAAACATAATTAAATATGTTAACCAGGAATTAACGTGATTCTTTAAAGGCTGAAACTGTCAATTTATATTTATTTTGAAAGCAATAGTTTATTATGAATTACTTCGTATCATCAAAACCCCTGCCTGTCTTTATAACAGGTAATGTAAAAATCTTTTATTCCACTCTTTTAAATGATGAAGAAGAAATTCAGTAGCGTTTCAATTCCAACAATATATCCTACCTATGACTAAAATATATAATATTACACATTTAAATAGATTTGTGGCAATAGCTATTTCAGATTCGCAAGTAAAAAAAACTGGGACTTTAGAAAAAAAATGAAATTAAAAAATATATATTTTTTTAGTAATAGGATATTTTTTAAAACTTAACTCTTGTTTTCACCATGTATTATGTACACTCTTATTTCTCTAGAGTGGGAAGGGGCGGTATAGAAATATTCACTGGAAAAGGGGGCGGTGTCGAAATATTCACTGCAAAAGGGGGCGATATCGAAATATTTATTAAAAAAGTTCAAAAAAGGTTGGGAACCTATGTCCTAGATGGTGGCGTGTCGGCGAAAGCCAATGGTTATACCTGATGAAATCGACAAAATTTTTAACAAATAGCGAATCGGCAGATGAATTTTCTGATGCAAACAGTGATGATGAAAGTACAAACAATTGACAGAAATAAGGAGAGAAGAAATAGGGAGAAAAAAATTAAGAAATTAGGAGGTATTGTCAAAAAACTCACTACAGGGAGTCATCGACCGGAAAATTAATCTACCGTCAAGGGGCTTAAAGGCATAAAAGTATGCAAAGCACATCTATGATCAAATAAAATATTCATTTGAAAAAGATAAGGTTTGTAGAGAATTTCGCTCAAAAAATGGAAGGTGAATTCTGCCTTTAATTGTTACATGAATTGAACGAATCTTATTGACTAAATGGTGCTGATTTGTAATATGCCGTAGATTCTCCGAAGTTGAAGTGCCAGGTTATAAAAAAATTGTTGAAACCTTTCTGCCAGAAATGCAAGGATAAAGAAATTTGATCTAGGAGTGAACTACTGCATCTATAGTCCTTTAAGCAACTAGGAAAAGTACTATACAATGTCAAATCAACCTTTTACAAATAAGTCGTATTCCAGGTCGATTTGTCAGGCGTTTTATGGGAGAAAAGTTCTGACCAAAAAACATAATGCCTACGATTAAGTGCCCCCATTCCCTTCCGGCTGGCCATATTTGGCTATGTATCACTGCAAACAGTACAGCGAGATTACACATGACTAGATGGATGGTGACAGCTGCAAACTACTGAAAAATACTTTTAAAAAAAAGAAGAAAAAGAAATGTTATGTGTAAGAGAGAGATAAAATTTGCTCTGCTAACGGTATTTCATCTTTCAGGTTAATGATTCCTCTTGCTATAGGTCGAATTTCCTGAAAAAATCGTTCCAGAGCAAGGTTATCTGGTTGTGACGTTTGAGATAAATAAAGGTAGCATGCTCCTGGTTAATTTATGTTAATTTTAATTACGACACAGCTACTATTTACATATTTACATTGAAGTTATTAACTTAGTAATTAGATTATTAGAGTCCAAGTTCTGTTGTTTTGTGAGGGAGGAGTTTTTGGCGTCCGTCTTCAGCGAAGTTTTCAGACCATCTCATCTTCTCTCTCCTTGCCCTCTCTAGGCTTCGGGGATGACAGCGGTCGGCGTCTTTAGCTTCGAGTTACATCCGGTTCGCTGGCGGAGAAGGGTTCCTCCTGGTGTTAAAGGTTGCCAGGGTGATGTCCAAGACAAGACCACGCAATATTGTTAAGGGTACAGGTGCCATTGCACGTGTGGTGACCATACCCACAAAGAAGCCGATTCACAGCTGTGAGGCGGGAACGTCACACGGACAAAAAGATTGACCGGGTGAGTTACTGCTGGATTTTAATTTCATTCAATTTATTGTGACGAAAAGTTTTTAAAGAAAAGATCTGAAAGACATCCTATTAACAAAAAGGAAATGAATAAAAAGCATCATCAGCACCTGGTGTCGTATAATTTTGAATTCAAATGTTAAAAATACTTGTTCATTTCGTACCTATTCTACAAACAGGTGATCAAGAACAAAGGATTGACACTTAAGTATTAATTATGCTGTTGCTGTTTCAAATCCCCTTGGAACACAGGAAAGCCTACACTAAGTTTCCGAAAATACTTCTTGGTTCTGGGGGTTCTACGAAAATACCTTCTGGTTCTAGGGGTTCCACGAAAATACCTTCTAGGGGTTCCATGAGTTGAAAAAAAGTTTGAAGACCACTATATATATATTCTAAGATATAAAGTGAGGGGGAAAGATAGAGTGTGTTGAATTATATAGCTGTTAGTTAGTTGAAAAGTTAGTGATTAGCAATGTGAAGATTTTTTACTTTGAAAATTAAGTACAAAAATTAGTACTCGTTGCCTAAGCTCAAACACTTTTTGGTGTTCATCTTGACATAGATTTTAGAAAGTTCTCGGCTAAATGTTACTGATCATTGAATCCAAGAGCCATCAATATAATCTCGGAAGCTCCAGTCATTTTGTGGAAGTGGCAGGTCTAAGGGTCTTTAAATATTTCAGATAAGCAAAATTTTGGCTATTTAAGTCGTAGTTGAGCTCCCCCTAAACGCTTGAATAAGGACAGTTAGTCGTGAATAAAAACATTAATTCTATCATTTGTGTGTTGTCGTTATTTTCTGCTGTTTTGTATCATGAAAATTACTTCTACAACAAGGGCGGGTTCGAATCATGATCTCTTGAGTAAAGGACCCTAAGTATTTGATAGTCAGGTTTTGAGAGTACCGTTACAACTTTATTTTTTTCTATCTGGATGATTTGCAACATTCTTTAAAAATCATACATGGTCATATTTAGATATTCTGAACATAAATTGGGCTTTTCCCTAAATATAAAAAGATGTTGTTGTTGCCACCTGGCTGACGGTGTCAGATCGAAGCCCACGAAAATCCTCGTGGCAAGGGGCTAGATGTACGCCTATCGTTAACCGTAGCGTTGAGCATCATACAGATGACAGCATGATTTGGCTCGGTTCCACCCCAGTTTTGAGGGCGAACACCCTGTAGGGGTCAGGGACCTCCCACCTTTCTTCCCCTTCATTAACCTCACGAGTGGACTTGCGACAGCTATCTAGAGTACACCCAAGCCGCACAGGCACCATACATTTGTAACATCTATGCCTTCTCCGGGATTCGAACCCAAGCCCTACGGCACAGCAGTCAGCGTCACTAACCACTATACTGGATGTGCGACGGAAAGAAATTGTAATCCGGAGTAAGATGTACGGTTGTTGAACAGTACTGTATGTATCTTCCGTTAAGTAAACATTACCGGAACATTTTAAAAGGCATGGGAACTCCACTGAGCTAAATTCTTTTCAATTGTGACGTAGTGTAAGCAAAAAAAAAAAACATTTTTATAAATAGTTCATTAAATATATCCTCGTATTAATTTTCACATGGAAATTAAAGTATGAATCACAGAATTTAAAAGTAATGGAATTGAGATGATTTTTATGTTTTAATCTAAATTAAAAAGCTTTTGAATGAAAGCTTTTTCGTAAAATTTAATATACTACTATCAGTAACTTTGGCAATTCTCAACGCAGATGGACATATTTGTATAAATTTTAATTATTCGCAAAGGGAACTAAATTCTTACTTTAATTAGTAATTAATGTAGTAATTAACCTTTAATACAAAGTTTTTTCTCAATTTTTTTTCTTGAATCTGATTTAAAAACTAGAATTAGTCTAAATTTTAAATTTTGTATTATTTTGTTTCACAGTTTATAAGTTATGGATAGGGGCTTAAAATATAGGTTCTTTAATGTTAAATGATTGTATCAAATATCGGATGATAAAAATAAAATCATATTCAATACTTTTCAAAGTTTTTTCTTCCAAAAAACAAATAATTTATTTTGGTCTGTAAATATTAAACAAAATTTAGAAATTATTATTATTACTTTACAAGAGAACTTTACTTACTAACTTTTTAGAACCTAAAATACTTTTAAAAAATGTTTTTAAAACAGGGATTCTGAACATTTATTTCATATATATGCTAGTTTCATTTAATATAATTTCAATTTATTACTCACGATAAACGAATTTTAAATTTTCAAAGCTAATTGTGTTCCGATGAAAATAATATTCATACATCTCTTCATAAGGAAAAAATTTATAAATCCACAGAAAGCAACAAAAGACTCATTTTGCAATATATATGTTTTATTTGCAAATGGAAATATCACTTTACAATATTCTCACATATACTTGTTATAAATAAATAGCATTCTTAAAAACTTTCTTAAAACAACTAAAAATAAAAAAATTAATTTATTTTGTATATCACAAGCAAAATAATGTCAAGCTAACAACCACATTTTGCATTTTCTTATTCGAAATATATAATAATCAATAATTGTCAGTAATGCAGTTAACGGTGTTAAAACGTCGCCATCATTATAGTAATAAAGACAAATCCAACGAATGTAAGCGACCACAACAAATTCGAGAGCATCTGCAAATGAAAAGGATTAAAATTATTAACATTCAAAAAGCGTAAAGGTACTCTTAGTACAGTGTGCCCGAAAAAGATTGTACTCTCTTCTTTATTTTTTTTCTCAGTTCCCAGAGTATGAAGGGAGGTGTAAGTTGCTCTGATTGCTATCAAATATTCCAGGTTTTTATTGAAATACCTGCCATTCCCATGAGGATAAATTTTTCAAGATGGCGTCCATCTAAAAATATAAAATATTTTGTACTGTGAAATACACTAAGATAACGTCTGTAGCCAGGGACGTCTTAAGGCATGGGCTAAGGGGGGCAAGGCCTAGGGTCTTGGCCTCCCTAGGGAGCCACTCCTCGTTCTCACCTTGGCCTCGATATCATCATGATCCGGATAAATGTCAAATGTTATTCCCGGGCGTATTCTCCAAAAAACTGTATGACAATTGCAAGATTGTATTACAATTTGAGGTCCATCTTCCACGTCTATTAGACCTAGATCTACCACCATACACCATCGCTTAGGCCAGGGATGGGCAAATAGCGGCCTACTATAACAGTCTGGAAACCAAATAAACAGAAAATGTTTGGGGTCACATGTAACGGTGAGCAAAGTTTTCTTGCATGAAGATCAACGTCTCATCTCTCTCACAAACTCATTTTGTCTCATTAAACTGATTCTAAAGTTAAACATGCTTGTACGTGTGTGCGGATATGGATATAGAATTAACACAATAAGTAGATTAAATAAAAGTGCCACCAGTGTTCGAGAATCTTTCCAACGCAGCTCCAAGAATTTACTTCGGAATTCGGATATTGAATCTTTGTTCGGTTGGGGTAAAAAAATTTTATGTATTACCTTACTTTTGGTACATGACAGATTCTATTATCACACATCGAGCGTGATTAGTTCTATGAAAAATATACATTCTTTTTCGAACACACTGTATTTTAAATAGCAAGTAGTTTATCTTGCAGATATTTTTAATTCTTGTCATAAATATGTAGATTTATTTTCCCATTTCACTCTATTCTGTAAATAAAAATTACTGTGATTGTATCGAAAAATGTCTTAATAACTTATAGATTTTAAAATATTAAGGATTTTTGGTATTTTACAGAATATATCAAAAAGGCTTTTATTCGAAACTAGTGAGAGCTATATGTGAAACTAATAATAATTTTTCCACTTTGAAAATGGTATAGTGGCTAAAAATATGTGATTGTATTTTATATCTACCACACATGATTTTAGACACTTACACCTGTGGTAAAAATAATTCAAATATCTACAAAACAATGGGCTAATTCTTGTGACGTCATAATCACATGATAAATGCAATCATTTGATTCCATCCAATCAGTCAAGTTTTGGTTTTTCAGAAATTTTTTTTAGAAATACATCTTTTTCAACAATAACAATACACAGAGATAAACAAAATAACCTTGATTAATGTGGGACGGCGTCTAGGGGAAGGTTCAAATTCAATGTTAAAATAATCACAGAGAGTTAAAATCACCTAATTTATTAAAAACACAACTAAAACATTTTACTATCTACAAGGGGTTTTAAATAATTCGAGATAGCACCATACTAATTCCGAAAACACGCCTTCTTTCTCAAAAAAAACGGAGAGACCGATTTCATCTGACCTGCCTTCGTTCAACCTTTGGTGCAACTCCCAGTTTCTTTTCTGCCACATCATAAACACATGACCTCACCGTATCGCGCAGCGAAGATTCACGTGGTTTCTATTAGTGGTGCCATCTCTTACAATTCAAATAAGAATCAAGAAAATAAAAAAAAACTTGCATCCCTTTCCTACATTAATAACAATTTTTTTTTTTACTTTTGAAAAACTTTTTGATGAATCTTAACATTATAACAACTTTTACCATTTATCAAATTTGAAGTTTGATCTAAATTTCCCAAGTGCTAGTAGTACAACAAGTACAAGTCTATGGTCAGTTTTGAATTCAATGGAGAACACGTGATTATATTTATCATGTGACCATGAATTTAGCCCATTTGTAATTACCGCAGTTAAACTACATAGTCTTTAGTGTGTTATTATAGTTATTTTAGTAATTAATTAAGTTAAGTACTTTTATAGATTTACATTTCTTTAGGTCTTATTTTAGATTCCCATTGCATTGAAATCATTATTCTTAAACTATTTGTTTTGTGGTGGATGTAATGACTCGGTTGGTACAATAGATTATATGTATCTCTACGATAGGATATTCATGATTGGATAAAAGTATCGATTTGAATTTTCCAAGATTACAAGAAAGTAAAAAAGGAACGAAACTTACTTTATCTTGAGCTAATTTTCGAGCCAGGCAATGAGAATACCGCATTTTGGAAAAATTAATCTGTAAAGAACAAAATATTTTGATTACAACAAAAGAAGACTTTTCCCTTAATATAACAGAAGTGTTTAAGCAGTTGAAATAATGTCTATCGACGCGACGTGATAATTGTGGAATACAAAAGTATTAAAATAAAGCCCTCTCCTTGAAATTATTATATCAAAAATATTTACGTAGGACGTCTACAGGAGTTTTATCTTTTAGTTAGACATTCAAACAATACATATTCTTCATTATAGAGTCGCCGCGGTAGCCAAGTGCTCTAGGCATCGGATCGTGGTTAGCATGTCATGAGTTCGATCCCAGTACCACTGAAGACCCGCCGTGTAAGGGAACGATGCACGTTAAATCTGTCGAGAGCTCAAACTTCCTCCCTTTGGTGTGGTGTGGTAGTTAGGAGAGGGGTGCCAGCTCAGGTGTCGTCCGCGTCACTTGACCATGGTTCAAAATTACGCGGACCGTCCCCAAAAGCCCTCGTGTAGCTGAACAGTGGGACGTTAATATTCACTCACTCTGCATTATAGAAATTCGAAACTTGTAAAGAAAAAAGCGAGGAATTTGGTTCTTTTTAGCAATATAATATATTCTTCTTCTATTTATACAACAGCCCAGCCGGTATAGTAGCGCTGAATGCTGTGCGGTTGGGCCTGGGTTCGAATCCCTGAGAAGGCAGGATGTTTGTAAAGGCATAGTGCATTTGTGTGCGGCATGATGGTACTCTAAATAGTCACCGAGCCGCAAGTCCTCTCATGAGGTTAGAGAAAAGGGAAAAGAGGTAGGAGGTCCCTGACCACCCCCAGGGTGTTCTTTCAGAAAATTGGGGCTCAACCAAACCAAATTGCATTGTCACCTGCATGGTGTTTACAACTACAGCTGACGACAGGCGTACATGTAGCCCTTTGCCGTGATGAATTTCGCGGGCCTTGATCTGATGTTAAAGTCGATCAGGTGGCATAAGTAACAACAACAGCACAATAACCCTGGATGGAACAAGACCTTCTCCAGAAACTTCTTTCATTCCGATCTCCGCTTAACAACAGATCTCTAATTAGTCACTCTTAAAACTCCCTTCAGACAATCAGCCCATTTCAATTCGGCCTACGCCTATAGTTCTAGTTGCAATAGGTTTTTGTGTAATTGAAAGTTCTGGACGTCAATGATGAGGGGTCCATACGGCAGGTGTAGCCCGCAAGCCTTAAACTACCAATCTTGATGGATATAATGGCATTTGCTTCCTTAAACAGCTTATGTAATTCAAAATAATGTCATTGTCTCCACAATCCATTCTCATGCATAGCACCAAAGATATATCTACGAACTTTTCGCTCAAAGATGACTAGCTGTTCCGTCTGTGATTTAGTCAAAGTCCAAGCTTCAGATCCATAGGTAAGTATGGGTCTGATGATTGTTTTATACAGCGTAATTTTTGTATGTCTTGTAATCAATTTGGACTTTAAGAAAGCACTTAGACCATAAAGACGAAAGACAGCGATTAGCAGCAATAATACATTTTTTTAATTTCAACACCAATGTCGTTTAGAATGATAATGTTTCAGCCCAAATAGACAAAATTATCAACCACTTCAAACTTATATAATATATTACATAATATAATACTTTCACGTATAAAAAATTCAATCTTTTCCAAAAAGATATATTCATTATATTTTTTTCACGTAAGTACATTTTTTTTTCTAAGCTATTTTCAGCAATATATATCTTTTAATACAAAAAACTGATTACATTTCAATTATTAATATTTAAAATATAAATTATTATTTTCAAATCAAATTTAAATCTTTGAATTATATTTTCATATATAGCATACTGTATGAATAAATAAATTTTTGCTTTTAAATAACACATAACACAATATTTTCCCCCTTATTAATACTACCACATATTTATAAATGTTTTTCTTATACTTGTATTTGAACTTTGAATAAAAGTCCTACTTTCAAAACTAATTCAGTTTAATTCTATTATCTTTAAGAAACTAATGCAATAATATGTAGCCCGAATCACACGCATGGAATACAATAAATATTACTACGACGAAGTTCGTAGTTCTAAATCGCATGATCAAATGATGTGGATAATGCTTGAGCTGTCAACTTACTGTCCTATTTTACACACATGTAAACATAATATTTTTGATCCCCGATGGAACTTAAAGTGTTCCTTTCCGAGCTCTTTAGCCGATAGCCATAGCCGCAATCTCGTAATCGGTGCCTTTTTAGTCGGACTGAGTATTCAAATTAGGATTCTCTGCCTAGAACCCATCGTTAGTTGCACGTTAAATACGAGGGGTGTTCAAATGAAAAGATACGAAACGTCGTAACAACATAACCGTTGATATAATTGCCGATGCCGCTATGGGAAAATGTAGTGAGACATTTAGAAGTATGAAAAGTCTTCAGCATGGATTAGAGTATGCGCGGGCGCCCGCATAAGCAAGAGACAGCAGGGGCTCTGATAAAGAACGTCGTTTAATTGATGCGGCAGTGTTAAACCGGTCGCTAGTCATCGCCACGGAGGATGTGATTCTGCTCCATGATAACTCGCGTCCACATGTCTCCAGGGTCACACACGGCGAACTGGTTAAGTTCAAGTGGGAGCAGCTTGAGCATCCGTCCTACACCCCGGACATGTCACCCTGCGATTTCAATGTATTTGATCCTCTGAAAAGAAAGTCCCTCAACTCGGACGATGAACTCAAGGACTCTGTGAAGGATTGAGTCTCGTCACAGCCACAGGAATTCTGGGAACAAGTAATCCTTCCACTCGTTAATCAATGGGATCATTATGCTCATCCCTATGGTGTATACCTTAAATAAAAATCTTCATTTATACCCATAGTATCGCTTAGAACCTTTTCACTTGAACTCCCACTGTATGTCAGAGTTCAAATTCCTCGAATTAGTTTAATGTTGCAGCTGGGAGAGTGAAGTGTTTGCTCAGGTGTCGTCCTCGTTATATGACCATGGTTCACAATTACGTGATCTATCGCCAATAACTCTTCCAATTGTGTTATTTTTAATATCATTCAACCAATCAACAACCCTTTTAATAGTGAGTCTGTACCGAAAAAAATAGTTTGGACAAGAGACGGAGTGAAACAATGCTGATCTTGAGCTCATCTACTTCAGTCACATATATGCAACATTTACATAATTATAACATCTATATAACAACACATCCACTACAAAAAAGTATTCAATTTTGACAACTAATGTTACTTTTGGAAAATTATGAATCATTTTCGCATTGAGTCAAATTGGCTGCTGCCGCCTTAACCGAAGTATGTTAAGAAATTATCTAATATTATTCGCAATGTTAATTTATTACCGCCCATCCGGTATAGTGGTCAGTGAAGCTGACTGCCGTGCCGTAGGGACTGGGTTCGAATTCCGGAGAAGGCATGGATGTTTGTGTTGTAATCCTTTCTTCTGTCTGTGTTGTATACCCCCGTGTTATACATTGCGTGGTGCACGGGGTTTATAAATGTTAAAACAAAAAAAAAACGTTAATTTATTAAAAATTTAAATGGAAATGAATTTTACTTACTTCAGAATTCAGGAGGATCCATGATTTTGGAAAAATTGCGTTGAGGAATGTATCCAGTTTATTCCGGATTATATATTTCTTCGTGGTGTGTTCTTTCATCTTAAAGAAAGAAAAAGAAAATGAGAATATGTTACTCAGGAACTAAATCTGTTTACATGAAACCAATAACATAATTTTTTTAGAATTATGGGTATTATTGAAAAAAATTATTTTAATTCTTTCGTCGGTAAGACCTAAAACAAGATTTTTTTTAAAAATTTCAAGAAAAAGGGACCGTTTTATACTAAACAAACTGTATTTTAAAAATTAAAAAAATCATTGTATTATAAATGGGGTAGGAGAAACTTTAATTTGAAAGTAATTTAAAAAGCAAACATTTTCAAAAAAAATGTCTTTTTTCCTCCATGGCTGCATATTGACGATTAAGTCTTTGCAGACAAAGCAAATCCAAATAGGAAGCCATTTCATGATGGCTACTATCTCGCTACCAAAAGTGTAACGCTTGTTTGAATTTTTTAATTCAAGCTATTTAACCACGGCAATATTTAGCTTTCGGATGCTAAATACTGCCGTGATTTATTTTTGCCAACAGTACCAGAGCCAAATTGATACTCAAGGGATCTTTTACATGCCACATAATCATATGACATGCGTTCCTACGCATCCGAAAATCTATCGACTCCCACCGAAATCGAGCCCTTAATCTTGGGCGTAGGAAGCGTACATGCTACCTCTAACACATCAAACTGAGTTTTTCACAAAATGTAATTTATGCATAGATTTTTTTTAAAAAATAAAGAAAAACTAAATTTTTATTTTTATGTCATCTGAAAGATACTTCTTTAAGAAGTAGATACAAAACTACATAACAAAGAATGTTCTAGTAAGTGGTAGTTATATTTATGTTGTTTCTCAACTACTTTACTTATAAACTAGCTTTTACCCGCGGCTCCGCTCGCGTTGATGTCTTCAAATAACTGTCAAAGTCAAAATCATTATCATTAGAAAGTAAATAATATAATATGGCAATTTTTTTATTGCTTGACTGGAACCAATCAAATTTAAAAATTATAAAATTGAGCTTAGTTAAAAAAAACTGAAAACGTAATTTATTATAATAATTAACAACAAATATTCAATAACTTAAACTATTAATACTTTTAAAAATCGAAAGTATCTACGTTTAATTTATAATTCCTCTTTAAATGAACTCAAAACAGAATATTATTCTAAAATGCTACTGTACACAATACTAATATTACATGTTCGTCCTTCAGTTGCAAATATGTGAAGATTTGGGCATTGGACACACCTATTAGGCTACATATAGTTGGCCATGGGAAAAACATTGCTTTTCCAAATTCACCCCTGCTACCTGAAATGTTAGCTTTGTTAATAGCAACAATAAAACTGGAAATTGAACTTTTTTTAATTGAAATGGTAGATCAGTGGGGATACTTGGAATTCGAGGTATGATAATATTATTCTTTTTCAGGACTGTTGCCGATATAAATTAATGGACTGTAAATTTAACAACAAAATTTTAATGAGCGAAAACGGATCCCAACCATATGGGATCGCTAAACTTTTCGAACTGAATACAAAGTTTACTACAATTGGCTCGGAGCGAAATCTATAAAAGGAATTCTGGCCAACTGGCGCCAACAATGACATATGTTCAAATATTGGCACCAAGTATATTCTGCATCAGATTTGTGATCCAAGGCCTCGTTCCTTTATATAATCGAGGAGCATCGAGATTTTGCATAACTGGTACATTTAGTTTTAATTGAAGTTTGTGTGAGGGTACACCCGAAAGTCAAGTGAATTTAAGAACTCTGTGGGATATGAAGTACTTTGTTCTTTATCCATGATTGTATTCATTGATAAATATTTCTTCAATTCTCCCCCTCCCCCACACGTCGTTTAAATATTCAATGTTGATTTTATGGACATTGTCATTGTTATGCGCCAATATTCATCTTGCGCACAACCACTGATCTCAAATTAAATTTTGTTGCAAACCCGGGTAAATTTGAGCAATGAGATTTACATTATTTTCTTCTACATTACATAATTCTCTGAAAGTAAAATAAAACCTCCAACATTTGCGTCCAAACTTCCATAACCGATTTTTAATTGTGTCTTTGCATAATGTTCCGAATCTAAGTCATTATGAACATACACTCTCATATTCGTTTTCAGACTGAATTTTTCAAATTTTTCCCATAAGCTTGAATTCACCAGTCAATCTATACAAATAAAAATAATTGAAGTGTCTGTTTGTAATTTCAAATTAGCAGCTTTTTACTAAATGCATTTAAAAGTATATACGGTACTTATACCAAAAAATCAATTTTTAAAATTTTTGTCTGTTTGTTCCGGCTAATCTCGGGAACTTCTGGTCCGATTTTAAAAATTCTTTCACCCATGGAAAGCTACATTATCAGCGAGTAACATAAGATATAATTTATATCCATATTCCTACGGGAACGGGAACTATGTGGGTAAAACGTTAACGTTGCTTACTCCCCGCCAAGTTGGCACAAAATAATGCATTTGTGGTCAATAATGGAAATTTTAATAAAAATTTTCTCACATTTGTAACAAATAACTGAAACAGGGTGTAACTTAGCAACTTTACAAAAAGCTATTTTTAAATGGTTTTTATTAAACTTCTAGCGTTTATTACGTTACGTTTGTTAAATGTCAAACTCAAACTTTGAGAAATATCGCCAAGTTAACTAAGAAGTTCTCTATTCCGACAATCCCAGATATTTTAATGCAAATTTTCTCCTACTTTTTAAAGAGGGAAACGAAATAAAGTTTTAGAGAATTGCGCGTGATATTAGAAATTCTATGGTAA